>JBBPKA010000094.1:22447-116592 GCA_038088995.1 Guyanaporus albipodus | reverse complement strand
AGGCACGAGTGGGCTGGTACGTTTGTGGAGGGTACCCCAGCTGATTTGTGTCGAAGGCCAGGTAGGATACCCATTAGATCTACCCCGGTATTCGTCCTCATCATTTTCCCGATTTCCTAGCCAATTCCTCAAGTTGCTATCCCCGACGTGCAGCATTATGCCGAGGAGTGCATACAAACATCCCTTGATCCACTTCTAACACTTTCCACATGCACCCCCCCCATCGAACAAGTTACAAAACTCGGTCTTGACCCCCTCAATACCACAACATCTTTATATGCGAGTAATGCTCCTGCGCAGAGCGTGGAATGTCACCCTCGATCTTCTAACTCAACTTCCCTGTATGTTATTCATACTCGTTTGACACATGGTTACTCATTTCAACTTATGTCAGTATGCGATTTCAGCCACTTGATCTCACATCCTACCTCGTCAAAACAGAGAATCAATATATAGCTGGAGGAAGCTTTGGTGATGTGCATAAATGTTCCTACAATGATGGTTCTGGACTCAAAGAGGTTGAGCTTATGTAGCATATATACTTGTCTATGATTAACCTCTTCCCCTCAGGTTGCAGTCAAGGCTTTTCGATTCAGGTTCACAATGCATGGAGATGCACAAGACAAGTCCTCCAGGGTAAGTGTATTTGCTGCCATGTGGATCACAAATATAATCCATTTTGTACTCCAGATGCTCCGTCGAGAGCTTGGAATTTGGAAGAGACTGGATCACATCAATATTGTTCCATTCTTGGGCATTGTGTATGGCTTCGGGATGAGAGGGTCTATGTCACTGGTGTCGTTATGGATGCCAAATCAGGCGCTCCATCACTTTTTGGCCAAGTACGACGGAAGCTTGGCATTGATGCATCGACTCTGGCTTGTGCGCTTACTCATCCCTTCATTCCTGTTTCCTCTTCTGACTCCCCTCGACGTAGTAGATGTTAGATGTCGCTAATGGACTGCTATACTGTGAGCTAGACTCCATTTCCATGAGCTTACAACACTGACATGCTACAGTGCATTCTTGTTCGATCGTCCATGGCGACCTAAATCCTGTGCGTCCACGTGGAAACATAAGTCTTTTTATCTGATCATGGGACAGAACAACGTTCTTTTGGATATAGATTATACTGCGCGTCTCACCGATTTTGGATATGCTTCTTTGGTGGGGAATATCCCCGAGGCTGCGTCGTATCTCCAACAATCCAGTTCACAACTTGGAGCAATCCGTTGGAGTGCACCAGAGCGCATCCAGTCTGAAGACGGAGATTTCTTGACAATCAAGAGTGATATATACTCTTTTGGTTCAATTGCTCTTCAGGAAAGCTCTCCGAGCACAAATTTTGATTGATGCTAATAGCTGCACAGATATTGACCAACAAACTACCTTGGTCAGAAGTTCAGAGGGACATGGCTGTCATTCTACTATTGCTGCGGGGCAAAAAACCTGGAAGACCAGCATTTCGAGCAGTGAATGATCCACACTGGGATTTTATCCAAGGTTGCTGGTCATCAGCAGAGGAGCGACCTTCAGCAGAATCACTTGTATTGACCATTCGACGATTTTTGGATGACTGCCCACAGTGCCCACCTCTTTGTGATGTACTATTGTCGCCATCGTCTCTCGGTCAAGATGCTGTAAAGGGTTTAGGAGGAGGGATTCATGTCCTCAACGAAGACCATCCGCCTCCACCTCGCGATGGCAGCATGTGGTCGAGGACCACTCCGTCGCGCGGAGAAGATAGAACAATGTACCATCATCCCATTCCCGATGATGCGACCGAATTTAACATTACCAATCACGTAAAATTCGCGATGGCGAAGGTCCAAGCTTGACCATTCCCTCACATGGGCTGCGCGCTGATTCGTTCCCACAGACTTCGCCTCCACGCAACGTCATCTTCATCGGAGAGACCAGCTCGGGGAAGAGCTCCGTAATCAATCTCATCGCTGATCACAACCACGCGATTGTATCTCCCGATGCTGGACCGTGCACGAGCAATTTCAGCGTTTACGATGTGTCGATCCAAGGAAAACACTACAGGCTGTGGGATACCCCCGGCCTGGATCCAGCGTCGACGTTCTCGAGATTGTTCAGAAGGGCGACTTCGGCAAATTCCCTTAAGAGATTTCTGCAGGAGAGACGCCGTCGCGGGGAGCTTGATTTACTTGTACTCTGCATCCAGGGGCGCAGGGCCTCCAATGCGATGACAAAGACTTACAAAGTTTTCTGCCGTCCGACTCGTCAAATTGCAGTCCCGGTGGTGGTTGCCATAACCCACCTCGAGCGGGAACAACCAACTATGGAGGCATGGTGGCAGGGCAACGAGAGGAGGCTTGTGGACATGGGCTTATTATTCGACGGCCATGCATGCCTCACTTGTCTGTCACCCCACAATCGTAGGTGGACTTCGCAGCAGGAGATTCGTATCTTGATCTCTGCAGAATATCGGCTGCGGGTGCGGTCCACACTGTCGACCCAAGAGCGAGAGTGTCTAAACGGAGGTAGCAGGTGCATGGTATGCTGACTTGGATGGTAGTGTATTACATACCAGAGGAGTAAAAGTTCCCACTAAGGTATCTAGATCAGAAATTCTATTTTGCATGTACAGTAGCTATCTGCATTGGCATCCACACGATTTGTTTGACCCTGGTAGTGCACATTGAATACAATGAAGAACAACGTGCTCGGACTACAATGGCCCCATGCAGACCTCTGACAGAGTTGGCACGTGTTAGATGGTAATGCTTTCATTTTGTATTTCCCTACCAGTCTTTTCATTCCTACAGCATCGACTTATTTGTCAAAGAATGCCTGTCTTTTCTGTTGTGTCACTATATAGAGAACGGTGTTGAATTTCTACGTAGCGTGCTGCATGTAGTCACGTAACTCCTATATCGTACTTTTGGTTCCAACTCCACGTTGGAGTTAATAGAGCAGGAGATGGCGGCGGACCGAGAGGAAAGTTTGACGGGGATATCCCGAGTGTCGGTGAACATACCTAACCTAGGGTATCTGGCAGTCAAGCAACGCATATTGCTTGATCACATGCATCTCACAATCGAGGCGATAGTTTGCACATTGTACTTGCCTCATGTCGCTGCCTTTTTTAAGAATATCGACACTGTTTTTCATGCATGTCTACGAGTTGAACACCGTCATTGACATTGTAAATGCCTAAAGAGCCGTCAAATACTTGCGACGTCGGTGGACAGGCTGCCAAGAGTGGCGGATGCTACTGTACATATTCAGCAACATGCTTTCGAGGGGTTTCAAAAGGTCCCTTTTCCGCTGTCGGCTTGATTGCTGAATCGTCTTCCATAGGTGGGGTAGCATATGAGTCATGCCGTCCACGTGTTGGCTGGTCGAAAAACAGAGAAGGACAAGGCTAGAGCGAAGGCGAAGAAGGGACGTTGGCACAGGGATGTGGAGAGGGAGATAGCCATGAATTTGCTTACAGAGAAACGACTCGGGGACGCGGAAGTTGTCTCAGGGTTTGGATTGCCTCCTAGATGACTGCTCAGTCCATTACAAAGCTGAAACGCCGACGTCCCCATCGTTTGAAACAGGAGAATAGTTCGTTATTGCTGGATGACATCACCACGAAAGGCCTAGCCTCGAGCGTGTCCACGACGTGTCATCAATGGTGGTGCCAAATTGTATCGCAAGCAAACAGGATTTCTTCTAGGCTCGCAAGCGCGGACATAGGTGGGCCGTTGGGCGCTAGAAGAAGGGCTGCCTCATGTTTCCCTCGTGGAGTAGTGCTGTGGGACTCAAGGCCTTACGAACTGTCACCTCTCGACTATCATGTCAAACGTCAAGCCACAATGGTCTGGGAGCAATAACTCTCAGCCATGCCTGGCGATCAAGGCCCATGAGGACTGGATTTGGAGCGTTGCGTATCTCTCTGACAGACGGGCTGTTACCACCTCCCGAGATGGCTCTGTGAAGGTCTGGGACACGAAAAACGGAAATGAAGAAGGGACGATGCAGCATGGAGTGGGGGTAACGTGTCTTGCTGTGACTCGGGATAGCGCAAGGATCGTGAGTGGTGGCAATGACGGAAAGGTCAAGGTCTGGGATTCTCGAACACTTGAACTTGTCGCGCAGTGGATTCATCCTACGTTCTGCTCTGCGATTTCCGTCTCGCCTAACGGTCAACTCGTCGCAGTCGGTAGCCGAACAGTGGCTTTGTACACCATCGACGGGACGCAGGTCGGTCGTTCCATCCTCCTCCGCGTTTGGTCCTTGGCCTTTTCTCCAGACGGGAGCAAATTCGCATGCGTCACTTCTGGGGACATTCGCGTCTTTTCTGTCAGTGATCGCAAGCTCGTCCTCGGTCCGTTGAAAGCCCACAAAGAAAACATCGAAGACGTGTTGTGGTCACGTGATGGAAATAAACTCTTTTCTGCTTCCTACGACAAAACAATCCGCTGCTGGAACACTGCCACCGGAGAACAAATTGGACAGCCATGGACGGGACATAGTGATTGGATATACACCCTCTCTCTTTCTCCAGATGGATTGATCCTTGCAAGCGGATCCCGGGACGAGACTGTCCGTCTCTGGGATGCATCATCGGGTCGTCCCGTCGCCTGCCTGCCGCATGAGCAATGCGTCTTGACAGTTTCATTCTCGCCGTCTGGTGTATTCATGGGATCAGGAGGCAAAAGTGGGCTAGTACGTTTGTGGAGGGCGCCTCGGTTCATTTCCGCCAGTAGCCAGGTAGGATGCCCATTGAGTCTACCCAAGTATTCATCCTCACCCTTTTCTTCATCTCCTAGCCACGTGTTTCTGTTCCAAAGACACCGCAGAACACCATGAACTACATCAAAAAATCCCTCGACCCACTTCCGACACGTTCTGCACGTAGTTCCCTTGTTAAACACGAGGCGCAGCCCGGTCTTGCTGTGGATAATGATCCCATCAACCCCCAGCTGACCACAACATCCGTACGTACGAACGATGTTCCTGCAATTGTCGTGGCGAGCCCGGCCATCGTTGGTGCTTCTGTTTCCCACCATACGCGGAATGTGGAACGTCATATTCAAACTTCCAAGGCACGGTCCAGTCTTGCTGTGGACAATGATCCCATTTACCCCCAGGTGGCCACAACATCCATACATGCGAATGATACACCCACAATTGTTGCAGCGGGCCCGCCCATCGTTGACGCCTCTGTCTCCCACCCTCGGAATGTGGAACCCCATCTTCAAACTTTCAACTTGTCCTTCCCGTAGGTTATTATATGCACCCGATATGTTGCTACTCACTTCAACTCCTGTCAGTATACAATTCCAGCCGCTCGATCTCACAAACAACCTCATTAAAACAGGTAATCAATATATTGCCGGGGGTGGCTTTGGCGATGTGTATAAATGTTCCTACAACAGTGGTTCAGAGCTCAAAGAGGTTAAGCTTGTGCCATAGCATACATGCTTGTCTACGATTAAACTCTTCTCCTCAGGTTGCAGTCAAGGCTTTTCGATTTAGGCTCTCGACAGAAGGAGATACACAACACAAGTCTCTCAAGGTAGCTGTATCTGCTGCCATGTTTGCACGAATTCAATTTGATTTGTACTCTAGATGATCCGTCGGGAGCTCGGAATTTGGAAGAGATTGAACCACGTCAATATCGTTCCATTCTTGGGTATTACATATGGTTTTGGAATGGCTGAATCCGTGTCTTTGGTGTCATTGTGGATGCCAAACCAAACGCTCCACAACTTCTTGGAAAAGCACGATGGAAGCCTGGCGTTGATGCATCGACTCCAGCTTGTGCGCTTACTCGTTCTTTTGTTCAGTATCCCCCTTTGACTCTATTGATGTAATAGATGTCAGACGTTGCCAATGGGATGCGGTATTGTGAGTTATATTCCGTTTTCCACTAGCGTACGACAATAACAAGCTATAGTACACTCTCGTCCAGTCGCCCATGGCGACTTGAACTCCGTATGTCCATGAGAAACGTTAGTATTTGTGTTGTCTAATCATATGACAGAACAATGTGCTTTTGGACGCAGACTACACTGCGCGGCTGACTGACTTTGGATATGCTTCCTTGGTGGGGAATATCCCCGAAGCTCTTTCGTACCTCCAACGATCCACTGCACGACCAGGGGCATTGCGGTGGACTGCACCAGAGCAAGTCAATTCAGAAAATGCAGACTCTCGGACCACCAAGAGTGATATATATGCTTTCGGTTGTATTGCCCTTCAGGGAAGGTTCTTGGATAGTAATGTCGACTGGTACTGAGGCTCGTACAGGTATTGACTAGCAAACAGCCCTGGTCGGAAGTTCGAGAGGACATGGCTGTCATTTTACGATTGGCAAAGGGCCAAAAACCTGGCAGACCGGCGTCTCGAGCGGTGGACGACTCCTACTGGGATTTGATCGATAGTTGCTGGTCACCAATAGAGGAGCGGCCTTCAGCAGAAGCGATCGGATTCACCATCCAACGCCTCTTGAGGGAGTGCACACAGTGCCCACCACTTCGTGATGTGCTCGCACCAGGCCACTCACCCGAGGCACTGGAAAGCATTTGGGGAGGGGTATTCACGTCCTTGATGAAGATGATTGGTTTGTGGAACATCCTCGACAGAGGTGGCAAATGTTAGATGGCGACGATTTTATTTTATATTTCGCAATCGTTGTCTCTTTTCATTCCATTGAGTATCGACGTATTTATTGAAGAGTTCTCGCTTTGTGTCATGATATCTTATCACAATCTATTTATCAAATTCATTGCTACTACTCCACGGCACGCCCGCGAGCCCTGCTCTGGATGGCATCAAATTAGACGAGATGCTCAACCGGATGGAAAAGAGCGACGAGGATTCTTTCGTCTGTGTCGTTCTACATGAAAAGTTGCATGACGCACTCTAAGTTGTCGACTTTGATTCGTTCTATATGGAGTTACTATCTAAGGGATGGTGAATCTGCCATAATCTGCAAATAAGAGTGATGCGGTTCATGCAATAGTTCTGGCCTCTGGCTCGCAGGGACCCGCTTATATTCATTCGTCCGTAAATGGACATGTGAGGTTCAGAGTGGCGACGACGGAAATGTTTACATGGTGCCCGCATGCCTTGAAGAAGCGCCGCTAACACAATTGCTTTCCGAGGAGACAGTGATGGTTTCGTTTAGTGTTTCCCTGGCGTCGTATTTTCATTCCTCTGACATCGATTCATTCAAAGGCCTCGCGTCACGATACGCGTGTGCCACAGTCTGCATATATTTGTAGCTGGTCTTCCTGACCTACCCTTTTATACACACCGCTGAAGCACAAACGACCTGTTGCCAATACACCATCGTGCCGAGCTTCTTACCACAGCAACCGCACATCGACGGTACTCGACGGTACTTGAGGTTAGTCTCGGACGACGCGTTCTTGTGCAAGACCACGCTCGAACACGTGCTTCACTGCTGCGTGGTCAGGACGTGTCCTCGCTCTTCATCGATCCGAGCGAGGCAAATGCGACGCAGGACACGGTCGGGGTGTTGATTTCGGTGATGCTCCTCCAGGAAATGAACCTGCGGACTCAGAATTCGTTTTCAAGCGCCGCGGGTGCATCTTGTTCATATACTGTTACACCTTAAGTTCACACTAGGGTAAAAGTTCCCCAATGATCACAAAAGTGATAATATTCTGCAACTAGGGTTTTCAGAATGTACAAGCTGAGACTATATACTACCTACAATGAGGCATGATGTCACTACATGAGGAAATCACATGTAACTATGTTATAATCTAGACTTGAATGGAAATGAATGTGGTGAGGACTAAATGATGGTGATTATGTGAAAGAGTGAAATATGGAATGAATTGTGACATTACTCCCTTCTTAAAGTCATTTGTCCTGGATGACAAGTGCCTAGAGACTTTTGGTATTTGAGGAAATTGGGAGAAATTAGAACAGAGGTGGTGGAAATTGGAAGGGGGACATTGCAATAGATTGGACATTGGCACAGGGGATCTTTGGCTGAAATAGCCTGGTTTCAGGTGGGGATCATTATGTACACATGCAGAGCAGTTGGATTCTGATGATGAAAAAGCTTAATCACCTCCTGCATGTATTTGAGATCTTATGCCTTAATCCATTTGTGTTCTTCATGGGGGAACCCCTTCCAATGAATTAAATATTCTAATTGATTATGTTGGATCCAAGAGTCAATGACACTTTCAATTTTGTGTTCTAGTTGTTCCTAGATTACATCAGGGATTGGAGGAGAGGAGAGTTGTTGGAAAGGGAATTTAGCAGGAGTAAAAGAGAATAGTTTATTCTCGTTAAACACCAGGTGTACCGTTTTCCATCCAGCTGGCAACTTGAGTTTGTATGCCACAGATCCAACCTTTTCCTTGACTGTGAATGGCCTGTAATATTGATCATTGAGCTTTTTCATTGGTTAGTCTATCTTGATGAAGCTTGTGTCCAATAAGATCTGATCTTCTTTCTAATATTCTGGCCTTGCTTTGGCATATTTATGATAAATCTGCTTCATCTTTTCCACAGTTTGTTTTAGTGCTTCCCTTGCACTTGCTTGTATCTTCTTTATCTTCTACATGAATTGTTCAGCAGATTTATTTCTTGCCTGGACTTGATGATTGGTTTGAATTGTCAGCTGATATCCATAATTTAAAATAAAGGGAGAAAACTTGGTCAACTTGGATGTTCTTTGATTTAAAGTGAATTCTGCTATCATCAACCATTCTGCCCAGTTTGTTTGTTGATAATTGATATAAATATGTAAGTACTGCTCTACCTCTATATTTATTCTTTCTGTTTGTCCATCAGTTTAAGGATGATACATGATAGAGGGGTTGAGGGAAATGTACAGTAATTTAGCTAAGTCTATTATAAAAGAAGAAACAAATTGTGAATCTCTATCTGATATGATTTTTTTTGGTGTTCCATGCAATTTAAATATTTGATCTTTATATATGCTAGCTACTCCAGCTGACATTATGTTATTTGAGATGGGAAATAGGTGTGTCATTTTTGTTAACTTATCTACTACTACTAATATTGTGTTGTGTCCATTAGATTCTGGTAAAGATCTGATAATATCTATAGAAATTACTTCCTAGGGGTTTTGGAGGGAAGCATGAGGATGTAGTGGAGTAGTTTGTTTGGTTCTTTTAACTTTCATTTTTTGACAAGTGGCACAACTGTTTATGAACTTGGTTATGTCTTTTCAAATCATTGGCCAAAAGTAGTAATTTCTTAGAAGTGAGAGTGTTTATTTCACTCCTGGGTGTCCTGCAATGGGATGATTATGGAATTCCTTAATTAAGTTTTCTTGTAGGATGGGTAATTTGGATACATAGGTCTTGTCTTTCCATCATATGAGTTCACTTGTTTCTTGGGTCCATGGTTTCTGTTCCTCCTAGAGGGCATTTTTGACAGAAGGTTTGACTAAATTCATTGCTTCCTTTATTTTTTCTTTGGTGGTAGTAATGGATTGTCTTACAAAAAATTGATCAGGGAGAAGGATTGAATTCATGTTATTAGATTCTACTCCCTTCTTATAGTCTGGCCTTCTGGACAGAGGATCAGCAGGGTTTGTTTGACCTGGTCTGTATACAAAGATGAAGTTGAACTCTTGTATATCCTATTGCCATCTGGCTTGTCATTGGAATAAGTCTTGCAGTTTCCAGAAGAACTCCAGATTCCAATAATCAGTCCATATATCAAAGGAGTGGGCATTTCCTAAGAGATAATGCCTCTATTCTTTTAATGCAAATATAATTCCTAGCATTTTGAGGTCACTTGCATGGTAGTTTCTTTCAGCATTCAGGAGAGAACAGGAGGCGAAGGTGATTGGTTTCCAGACATTATTTTGTTTTTGTGAGAATACAGCCCCTACTCCAAATCTAGATCCATCAGTTTTCACTCAATATGAATCCAAATCTGTTGGTAGTCCAAGTGAGGTTGCATTCAGCAAAGCCCTTTTAAGAGTATCGAATGTAGTTGTACATTCTGGGGTCCACATGAACTCCTTCTTCTTGGAGGTAAGGGCATTGAGGGGTCAAGTGAGAATGGAAAAGTCTTGGATAAATTGGTGATAGAAGTTAAGGAATCCAAGAAATCCTTGTAATTGTTTCTGAGTGATGGGGATAGGCCACTCTTTAATAGCTTGTGTCTTTAGAGGATTCATAGTGATCTTATTTTCCAAGATGATAAGTCCAAGATACTCAGTTTTTGTTGCCTTGAAGCTACATTTTTCATGCTTAACTGATAACTTGTTGTCCCTCAAGATCTATAGGACCTTCCTTGTTACTTGTTTGTGTTCTTCAATTTCTTTCAAATACACCATTATATCATCCATATATATAATCACCTTGTTTTCATTGATTAATTGTCTAAATAGGTGATTCATATACATTTGGAATATGGTGGGTGAATTTGTTAATCCAAAGAATATGAATAATGGCTCAAACAACCCTCTATTAGTTCTGAAAGCTGCTTTCCATTTGTCTCCTTCTTTCATCCAAATGTTATTATACCCCCATTGGATGTTAAGCTTGGTGAAATATTTGGCTGTTTTCAGCTTGTCTACCAGCTCATTTATCCATAGTAGGGGATATTGGTTTTGGATGGTTATTGCATTCAATTTTTGATAATCTTGTACTGGTCTAAGACTACTGTCTTTTTTCTTCACAAAGAAGAAGGGAGAGGTGAAGGAGGATTTGGACAGTTGGATCTGTCTGGATTGTAGATTTTCCTTAAGAAAGGCATCGAGTTGTTGTTGTTCAACCAGGAAGAGATTATATGTTTTATAGTCAATTGTATGATCTCCTGATAACAGCTCAATAGTGTGATTCCATGATTGGTGAGGGGGAAGTTCATCAAATGTTTCTTTCATAAATACATCCTTGTAGTCATGAAGATATTGAGGAACTGCTTTCTTGAAGGTTTTCTTTTCTTTGGCCAGATTGGCCTTTGCTGCAATGTTGGTTGTCACATTTTGACAATATTGATTAATGTCAATCTGGAAAATCTGATTGTTGTCTTCTTGATCTTCCTCTTCACTCACATATCCAGTGAAATGATTGTTTTGGCAGGTGAAATGTATTTCTGCTGTTTTCCAATTTATCTCTGGATTGTAGAGCTTGAGCCAATCATGGCTGAGGAAAATGCTATTTGTGCCTAGGATTGTCACCACTAAGGTAATTTGTTCTCTATGGTCTTCTACTGCAAGATTTCCGACCACAAAGTTTTTGATTTTCTCACTTGTGTTGGGGGTTCCATCTGTGTTGTAGACTGGGATTGGTCTTGGCAATGGGTGGATGAAAATTGCTTTTTCCTTGATGAAACTTTGATCTATACTAGATCCCATACATCCAGAATCTATTAAGGCCATTATTTTGAACCTTTGTCCATTAATTGTTTCATATATAACTGGTAACTTGAGAGAAAATGACTGCTTTCACTTGGATTTATTTATAAACTTAGGTTTTCTTTGTAGTTCTCATAGCACCCAAGTTATCTCATTGTCATCCAGGCTTTTCAGCTGTTGAATCAATTGGTTGTCTACTTCCTGTATTCTAGACTTATGTACGAAGGTTTGGAGTTTATCTAGTACCTCTCCCAATTTTCCTTCATTTATATTTCATCAGATCCAATTAATTGACCAGGGATCAACAGTGTTTATTCAGTTTCATTCCAACTGGGTTTGTTCCTTGTTTAGAGGGGATTGATCTGCCTCATCAGGTGACTATGCTTCCCTCTTTAGAATTTTGATTGATTCTCCACCACTCATCATGTCATGGATTACCTTTCAGATTCCTATAGAACTGAACTTGTCTTTGCTTTGTTTCATGGTGGGAAGAGTTGTCACTTCCACTACTTCAAGGTGATATATTTTCTTGATAATCAACTGAGCTATTTTGTCATCTTTCACTTCAAAGGGCTCAGTTTCTTGGTTCATCAAGAGGATCATAAGATTCCCTTGGTAGTCTGAGTCAATTATGCCTGCTCCAATGTGAATAGACTTCTTTATTGCCAATCCTGATTGTGGGGCAATTCTCCTATATGTGTCTTTGGGAATGGTATATTGGATATTGATATTAACAATTGCCTAGGATAAGGTGGGG
Organism: Guyanaporus albipodus; assembly: GCA_038088995.1. NCBI lineage: Eukaryota > Fungi > Basidiomycota > Agaricomycetes > Boletales > Boletaceae > Guyanaporus > Guyanaporus albipodus. The sequence goes on along the minus strand of JBBPKA010000094.1, from coordinate 104,491 downwards.
ATTGTCTTTTCTTCAGAGGCATATAAATCTAAGCCTGCAGCTGACTCAGATCCTCTTGTTGGTAGTTTTGCCTTCTCTAAAGATCACTTTACTAATAATTTTTTTACTTTTTTAATTTTTTCAATTTTTTCAGCTGGCTTAATTGCCTATTCTGGTTTTATATCAGATTCTGGATTATTTATTTCTTCTTTGTTTGTCAAAACAGAATATTTATTGTAAGAAGGAACTACTGTACAGAAACTAGCTTGATCTTTAGCTAATTTCTTTTTCCAAAATCCTCTACTTTTTCTTTGAGAGCTCTATTTTTGGCCCTCAACTCCTCCATCTGCTTTATTATGGCCTCCAGGGCCATTTCCTTGGTCATGACTTCCCTAATTTGTTGCTGCAGTTTGAAATGCATTTTGCAGGGCCAGGGGACCCCACACTGCTGGTACATATTGTTGGCATGTACTGCTGACAAATCCATGGGTATGCTGGATCCACCAAACATACCAGATTGATTTGGATGGATTTCCTTGGATGTGGTGATGGAGACCTTTGGAGCAGTATCCTTTGTTTTTATCAACTCATAATACTCCTATCATAGAGTATTGGAAGGATTTTCCTATTGGACTTCCTGAGAGCAGAATTGGAAAAAGTATCCTACATTTCATTTCATTTTGTTGATCTTAGCCAAGATCTAATTGGCCTTGACCAAGGCTTGTTCCCACTTGGTGAACTCCAACTTGTCAAGAAGAGCAGGAAAGATTCTTTTGATATATTCAATGACTTCATTGTGTAAGCCATTGCACATGAAGTTGATGAGCATATGTCCATGAGTCTTTGTGTCCCAGTTGGCTTCCAGGACTAGGTGTTTCATCTGTATGAAGAAATCTTTGACAGACTCTATCTTTTGTTGCTAGATAGCCAGCAACTTCTTTTCAGTATGGCAGTCCAATGCCACCAGTTGGAAGGTTGCCATCAAATGATTTTGGAATTGGCAGAGTGTTTTGCTCTTGCTAAGATCCTCCAACACATATAGGTTGGTGAATCTTCCTGCCATATTGTTTTCCTTTATATATAAGAGGATAATTAGGATCACCTTTCAGTTGGTGGGTCTATAGTCAAACCCCTGGAGATAGAAGCTGATCTGCCTTTGCCACTGGATGAACTTTTCTTTGTCACCAGTGAAATCTTCAGATTTTGCAACAATTGATTTCCTGAGAGGTCGTTGCACAGCCGACTTGGGGGAGGGTAATTGGAAAGAGGGAGTAAGATAGTTCCTGACCAGAACTGGGAAGTGGATTTGAATGCAGCTGGTAGGCCATGTGGAGAAAGAGGAGATGGGGCAAGAGCTGGCTAGGTGCCAGTTTGTTGATCAAAGTGTTGCTATCCCAATCAATCTTAGAGAGGGAAGAGAAGAGAGAGTGCACCACAGTGGTTGTGGTTGTGGCCCTGTGGCTGAAGAATCAAACTGATATGACCTATATCAAGCCATATATTAGTCTAGGTATTGCATGTGATCATTGTTATCATGTAGGGGGGGAACAGGAGTGGTAGAGGAGGAGGAGAAGGCAGCAAAGAGGGCATCTTAGAGTTCATTGAACTCCAAGATGTGGGCATTGTTGGTGGTGGACATGGTATGTCCAGGTAGAGGTGAAAATGAGGAAAAAGGGGGTGTATTGTCCAGGGCTACTAGAGCTCACTCGAACTGAATGTGGGGGGTTGATGGAGATCAGAGGGTCGGGCATGTCAAGGAGGCCTGTCTGTAAATCAAAATCTTGGTCCATGAGAGGCAAAATCAAGAGAAAAGGGGGAGAAATTAGAGAGAGGAAGGAAAAGATGTCATTATGGAACAGTGGTTGATTGGAATGTCTGCATGATATTTACAGCACAAAGGCTGAGCAGTGATCACATGAACTACAGGAGACAGGTATTGTTTCCTCTCAGATATGCTTGGGTTGATGTCACCTGGAAACCACCCCTAGTGCACTATGGGGAATAGCAACATTATCCTTGTTTATTATGCCAGATGAGCATATGAATAGCATGAATCTAGGGTGCTAGTCCCTAAGCTTCACATGCTCAACAGTTCTCCCTTAAGCCTGGGATCTGGCTATACACAGCACTTTGAAAATAACTAGGACAATGGTAGTCCCAGCAAGAGAAAGGGGGATGAGTATCACTCACAACACCAAAATGGGCACAAGGGCAAATGAATAAAGGGGAAGTGGGTAGAGAGAAGGGTTGAATGGGGTAGTTGCAGAATAATATTACACCTTAAGTTCACACTAGGGTAAAAGTTTCCCAATGATCACCAAAGTGATAATATTCTACAACTAGGGTTTTTGGAATGTACAAGCCAAGACTATATACTACCTACAACAAGGCATGATGTCACTACATGAGGAAATCACATGTAACTATGTCATAATCTAGACTTGAATGGAAATGAATGTGGTGAGGACTAAGTGATGGTGATTATGTGAAAGAGTGAAATATGGAATGAATCGTGACATATACCCGTCTATCTTTTTATCGAAGTGCGGGCTAGATCCGGATGGACGTTTTTGTTCATCCCTTTTATTGTGTCGCAGTGATGCTCCATAGTTTTGTTCAACTAGCAATCGTCGATCACGCCAGCCAGAGAGCTGTTGTTCGGGGTGTCTGGGAATACGAGCAAGTCCGAGATTGGAGACGAACAAGATATAACTGAGCCTGCCGTCGCCTGGTTGTCTCGTCGCATGCTGACAAGGGTGTTGTGCTACCGTGCACAGCCGCGCATAGGATGACGTGCGATAATGCCAGCATGAAGCTCGCCGCAATTTGCTCCTCGTTCGCATAGGTTGTGTTTTCGCGCTGTTTGTTGCATTCCGTCGTGAGACCTGGGCATGGTAGGTGCCAAGCTCTTGAGCAGGTCGAGTCTGGGCACCGTTCTGCCCGGGGCACCCGTCCCCTCGATGATCTGGCCACGAGTGTTCGTCCTTGGGCACCAAGTTGAGAAAGGTATCGAACACCTTCCACGTCGTGGTGTGAATATGGACCTCGAGGCCATCAAACAACGAGACGAGCTGTTGCGCTCAATTCACGTGATACAACGATGGGCCGAGCTCGGATGCGTGGCAAAAGATGGAAAACAGCTGGCATGCGCTCGTACGGCACTTCGGTGTGTCGTTCCTTGTCCTGTACGGTCAGAAACGGACACGCGCGTCAAGCGACTCGCACGTTACCATTCAAGCAACATCAACGTGTCCAACCGCTCCACATCTTCGATCGAACCAAGAAGAGCACGTGGGGAGTCGTCCAAGGCAGCAAACACCTTTTCACTTGTTTGCTTTTCACCGGCACCCTTATCGATGTGACCAATATGGCAATCAGACGCTTGCTGAGGATGTTTCCAGCGACGGTGACACACGAGGCGAGTCCGTGGATATTGAACGTTGAATGTTGAGCACTGTTATCGGGGTCAGGACCAACGTCGGGATCAACCCAGGAGATACCATCGTTGCCCGGATATACGTGTATACATGTCATAAACCACGTCGTTTTGCTCATCAATATAAATATGATACTCACCAACGTCTCTGGGTGCCCGCAGGGCCGTCCCAGAACTCTCGCCAGGCTGATCAGGTGCTAGCGTGTGCAATTTCAGTAGGCTGTAATCCCGTCATCAGCGGGTGTACGACAGGGTGAGGAAGATATGTGTCGAGCTCGTACACGAGAGGTTCCACGGACACACGAGGGACAAGTCACCAATAATTCCTTGGCTCCCTTTCTCATGTGTCTCTGCGTGCAGATCACAATACTCAAGCGATGGCCAAAATCATTTCGACCTACTCATAGTCCCTTAAGCCGGTCGTGAAGTACGTCCGACTACGAGTGCTGGAGATGTGAGCTTCTCATGTATCTCGATCCAGTGCCTACCTTGTCTGTGGCACGTACCCATCTTTGTTCTCCTCCCACACCAAAATCCAGCCGGAGCGTATGGAGCGTATGTGGACCGATGAGATGTTGTTTACTAGGGATTTGGGGATGCTTCGCAAGCATGAATTTAGTCGGGCAGATTGGGCGCTTTCCTGCTATAGAATTGGAAGCCTTGAGCGCTGTCCCTCGACATACCTTCATATACTCACTATCTCGACCATCTCCTGGACCATCATGCCAAACGCTGAGGCACAATGGTCTGGGAGCGATAATTCCCAGCCACACCTAGTAATTGAGGCACACGAAGACTCTATCTGGAGTATCGCATACCTCCCTAATGGACACGCTGTCACTGGCTCTTCGGACGGATCCGTGAAGGTCTGGAATACCGAAAACGGAGAGAGGGAGGGGAAGATGAAGCATGGGGTGGGAGTGGCGTGTCTTGCTGTAACTCGAGACGGAACAAAGATCGTGAGCAGCAGCAGAGATGGGAAGGTCAGGGTATGGGATGCTCAGTCCCACAAACTTATCACAGTGTGGATGCATGAATTCAATCCAGTCATGGCCATCTCACCGGACGGTCGACTCGTTGCGCTTGGTACAACAACAGTGGTTATTTACACCATGGATAGGGCACAGGTCGGTCATTCCATCGACGACTGGGTTTTTTCTTTGGCCTTTTCTCCAGACGGAACCAAACTCGCATGCGGCACTGCTACCCATGATATCCACGTCTACGACGTCAATGATCGCGCACTCATCCTCGGCCCATTACAAGGTCACAGAGACTTGGTCCGTTTCATGCTGTGGTCACACGACGGAAGCAGACTCTTCTCCGCCTCGAACGACAAAACAATCCGCCGTTGGAACACTTCCACTAGAGAACAGGATGGACAACCGTGGACAGGACACAGACAGAGGGTAAACTCCCTTTCGCTCTCACCAGATGCGTCTATCCTCGCGAGTGCATCCCGGGACAAGACTGTCCGTTTCTGGGATGCAGCATCTGGTCGCCCCGTCGCACAACCTCTGGAGCATGATCACGATATTGACACGGTTTGCTTTTCTCCGTCTGGGGAATTCGTGGCATCGGGAGGCAGGAGTGGGCTCTTACGTTTGTGGAGGGCACCCCGGCTGGTTTCTGTCGAGGGCCAGGTAAGATGTCTATTGAATCTACCCCAGTATTTGTTCTCATCTTTTTCCTCGTCTCCTAGCCAAGCCTTCAAGTTGCTTCCCCTGACGCGCAGCATGACACCATGGACGGTGTGCAAACACTCCCCGACACATTTCCGACACTTTCTACCTGCGGCCCTGTTGTCGAACCAGCGACACAATTTGGTCTTGACCCCATCAACACCCAGGCGCCGACAATATCTGTATGCGCGAATGATGACCCTGCAATTGTCGCTGCAGGCCCATCTATCGTTGATGCCTCTGTTTCCTACCTTTCACAGAACGTGGAACGTCACGTTCAATCTTCCGACTTAACCTCCCTGTACGTTATTCATATACACTCAATACGATGTTACTTATTTCAGCTTCTGTCAGTCTGCAATTCCAGCCGCTCGATCTCACACCCTACCTCGTTAAAACAGAGAGTCAATATATAGCCGGGGGAAGCTTTGGTGATGTGCATAAATGTTCCTACAAAGATGGTTCTGTGTTCAAAGAGGTTGGACCTACATAGTATGCACACTCGCCTATAATCAACCTCTTCCCCTCAGGTTGCAGCCAAGGCCTTTCGATTCAGGTTTACGATGGAAAATGCAGAAAACAAGTCTCTCAAGGTAACCGTATTCGCTGCTATGTGGATCACAAATCTGATCTATTTGTACTCTAGATGCTCCGTCGAGAGCTCGGAATTTGGAAGAGGCTTTACCATGTCAATATCGTCCCATTCTTGGGCATCGCATATGGCTTCGGAATGAGTGGATCTATGTCACTGGTGTCGTTATGGATGCCAAACCAAGCGCTCCACTACTTTTTGGAAAAGTATGATGGAAAACTGGCATTGATGCATCGACTCCGACTTGTACGCTTACTTGTAGTTTCGGTCCTGTTCACCCTCTAACCCCCTTGATGTAATAGATGTCAGACGTCGCCAATGGGTTGCAGTACTGTGAGCTAGATACTATTTTCCACGAGCTTACAACAATAACGAGCTATAGTGCACTCTTTTCCGATCGTTCATGGAGACCTAAATCCTGTGCGTCCATGTAGAAACATAAGTTTTTTTGTCTGATCATTGCATAGAACAACGTACTTTTGGATGTAGACTATACGGCGCGGCTAACCGATTTTGGATATGCTTCTGTTGTAGGGAATATTCCTGAGGCTGTGTCGCATCTCCAACGATCCAGTTCACAACTTGGATCAATCCGCTGGAGTGCACCAGAGCAAATTCTACCCGAAGACGGGGACTCCCGGACAACCAAGAGTGATATATACTCTTTCGGTTGTATTGCCCTCCAGGCAAGCTCTCTGAGCACAAATTCTGATTGGCACTAACATTTGTACAGATATTAACTAGCAAACCACCTTGGTCAGAAGTCCGGTGGGACACGGCCGTGGTCATACAGTTAGTGCAGGGCCATAAACCTGGCAGGCCAGCATCCCGAGCAGTGGATGATTCCCACTGGGATTTTATCCAAAGTTGTTGGCCATCAGCAGAAGAGCGGCCTTCGGCAGAATCAGTTGTGTTGACCATCGGACAATTCCTGACTAACTGCCCACAATGCCCACCTCTTTGCGATGTACTATTGCCACCATTGCCTCTCAATCAAGGTGCTGCGAAGCATTTAGGGAGAGGTATTCACGCCCTTAATGAAGAGGACTAGCACATGGAACATGGTCGACAGAGTTGGTACTTGTCAGATGCACGGTGCTGGTTTCGTTCTATGTTTCCCAGTCGTTGTCACTATAATTCTTCAGACATCGACTTGTTTATTGAAGATCGGTGCCCGCATCGCATCACAGTACTATGTACTCATCATGTTCGTTGATAGGCCATAGCCTCCTACAATCTGGACGAACCTCTATCCATTGAAGGAATTCAACGAGCCCACTGAGGAGTCCCTCAAAAAAAACGATGATAGCACTTTTGTTGCACGCAGAACTCCAGCCGGACACCGAAAAGAACCTCCGGCCTTTCAAGAGTCATGGCCTATATGATATGAATGGCAAAGCTTCCGAGGCCCACTGCATGGGAAGCATTTTACCAGAGCAACCACACATTGACGGTGTTCGACCGCAGCTGGTGGTGACGGTGCATGGTGACTCGGACATCCGCGCGATAGTGTCTCCCAGATGTGATGCTCGGATTAAAACTGGCTTATGGGACCGGCGAAGTTCTGCAATCCAAAGACGGGTTGAAGGCGGGATGATGTTGATGACGCACGAGAGGAGGGCCTTGACCAGTTTGCCTCGCATGCTGTACAGACTGCGGATGCCTTTGGAGCAAACGACGTTGTCACTCACGTTCTTGTTGGGGTATGTCGTGCGTTGGGTCGGGAAGGTGCGGGTTGGTGCGGACGTGGGACGAGGTGCCCGAACAGGTCACATCCGTATTGGACGCGATCTGTTTGTTGTCTTGCTCTCATAGCTCGTTCGTGGCTAGTCTCCGACGAGGCCTCGTTTTCGTGCCAAACTGCGATTGAACATGTGCTGTATGTGGTAAGAGCACAGTCGCGGCTGAGCAAGGACGCGTCCTCGGTCCCCATAGATCTGGGCGAGGCGATCCTGGCGAGCGCGACGAGGTCGGGGCCGCCCCTGCAGGAGATGCATGTGTGGGACTCGTGTTTTCGAGTGTCACAGGTGTGTATTGTAACTTTTTGGGGCGCAAGACTGTCCGCTTCTGGGACACATCCTCTGGCGGTCCTATCCCACAACACCTGCAACATGATCATGCAATCTGCGCAGTCTGCTTCTCTCCGTCTGGTTTATTTGTGGCACCAGTATGCAAAAGCGGGCCGGTACGTTTATGGGGTGCATCCCAGTCGATTTTTGTTACAGGCAAGGTAGGATGCCCATTAACCTACCACAATATCCATCTCTTTCTTCATCTCCCAGCAGGGCCTCGCTATACCAGACACATTGCACAACAGCATGGGCTACATGCAAATATCCCTCAATGACACCATCAAAAGTCAGGTAACCATGGGGTTCATATATGCGATGTTGAAGCCATACTTGATAGAGTGTTAGCTGAGAGGATCACATACTGGATGGTAAGAGTGCTAGAGGCTGGCTGTTTCTATTGATGTGAGTGGTTCAAGTTCAAGAGATCTATTCAAACTCCAACATAAGGTCAGGATATGAAGTACATGTATCACATGACTACAGTATGAGAGAAAATAGAAGTTCAACACTTCCCCATGTTTTGTAGCAGGTAGAGTGGAATAAACATATGAATATATAAACTAATATCTATTGAGGTTTATTATAGAAGACTAACCCCATTTGTGATATAAACTCCTGAAACTTTACTCTACCAAGGTTTTTAGTGAGCATATCAGCTGGGTTTTTCAAACCTTCTATGAAGAATAGTTCTAATAATCCTTTGCAAATGAAATTGTATATGCCATGCCATCACAAGGAGATATGTTTACTCTGAGCTTCAGTTATAGGATTAGATCCCATAAATATAGAACCTTGATTGTCACCACAGAGTGGGATGGATTTTAGGAAATATCTGAGTTCAGTTAAGAGATTATGTATCCAAACCAGTTGTTTGCTACAATCAGACAAAGATATATATTCTGCCTCTGTAGATGAGAAGGTGACATATTCTTGTTGCTTTGAGTGCCATGAAAAGGCACTGTTAGCTAGATGGATAAATCAGCCTGTCTGGGAGTGTCTGATATTGGAATCTGAATTCCAATCAGAATTGGCATAGCCAATTATTCCAGCCTTTGAGTCACCATCAAAATTTAGTGAATAATATCAAGTACCATTTAAGTATTGACATATGTGCATCACTTTATCAAAATGCTCTTTGGTAGGATTGGCAGATTGCTTTGCTAAAGCAGTGACTGCATAACCAATGTCTAGTCTTGTGCCAAGCATAAGATATAGAAGGGATCCAATCACCATTTGGAAATGGAATTGCAATTCTGGGTCTACAGTTTCTTTATTTGAAATAGGATAATAACCCTAAAGTAGAGGGATTGGAGCTGTCCTAGAATTCATCATCCCACAGCAATCTAGGACTTTCATAAGATAATTGCACTGATCAATTAAGATCATGTGGTCTTGTCTCTTAATACACATGTGTAGAAATTCAGTTACTGGACCTAAGTCTTTACATTTTCATTTTTTTATGAATCTACCTTTTATTTCTTTTAAAATGGACTGGGATGGACCACAGAAAAGGGCATTGTCTACATAAATGACTGCAACTACAATGGAGGTATTTTTCTTCCAGTAAAGGAAGAGGCCAGCATCTGATTTAAAGTGCTCAAATCCAAGTTCTTTCATGGACTTGTTTAGAGTTTCCCACCAGACAAGTCTGGCTTGTTTAAGGTCATAAAAAGCATGCTTTAAGTGAAGCACTTTGTGCTCTTGCCCAAAGTCTTGGAATTGATGCATGAAGATATCTTCTTTAAGCTTATCATATAGATAGGCACTCCTCACATTGAGTGCCTCAATATACCAATCTTCCAGTGTAGCAAGGGATAACATAAGTCATACTGTCTCAAACCAGACCACTGGGAAGTAAATTTGATTGAAGTCTATGCCTTCAATCTGAGAAAAGCCTTTCACAACAAGGCAAGCTCTTTTATGACCATTGGATTTAACATCAAAGATCCATCAGTTATCTATGACCTTATATCCCTTAGGAGGATCAATAAGTTCAAAAACTTGTCATTTACAAAATATGTCTAGCTTGCATTGACATGTGGCTTTCTATTCCTTTTGTTCAGCTGATGGTACAGTGGAAATGTCTTTGTAGGTTCACTTGCAATTAGATTTGGACACTGCAGTATCTAGCCTTTGTGGAGATATTGCCTTAGACATCAAATATGCCATAAAATTGACTCTTTCTTCTCTAGTCAAGCACTTGACATCATCCTTTGAGTCAGTTAGAGGGGTCAGAGATAAGGGAGGGGAGCCTGGCAATGAAGGAGAGCAGGGTAACTGGAGAAGTTCATCTAGTATTGATGGTGCAGGACAAGATGAGAGTCCTGACTCTCTAATAATATTGTACCACTAAAATGGATTTCTGATGTTCTTCTCCTATTGGACAGATTGTTGGTTGTCAGCATATATATTAATGAGGTGATGAGGAACTCTATATTCTTGGCCTAAAGTCTGAAAAGGGGCAGGAGGAACAAAAGGTGGCATGCTTGGGTGCTGTCTTTGTGGAATAGTAGGGGTGTGGGGTCTGGGCAAGGAGAATGCATGCAGAGAACTGAGATAGAAGGAGTGGGGCTTCATGAGGAAGGAGGTGAATGATGATGGGAAAGGTTATCCTCATATGAGAGTGGAGTAGCTATCATGCTGTTGTTGTGATTTAGAGGCAACTTTTCCTGTAGATTTGCAACAAGGAAAAATATCCTCCTCAAACATAGCATGTGATGAAGTGAAAAGGGTGTTGGTGGAGCATATGAATAGATTGGAAGATGGAATTGTAAATGCAATATCTAAATATGTCATAAGCTTAGCTTTTGTAGCAAGCTTATTCTGACAGATATCTTTTGGAAGAAAGATATATGCTACACAACCAAATACTTTCAGATGTGATACATCAGGGACAGATCCTATTAGTAGCTTGTAAGGGGTTCTCCCCCTGAGTCTAGCTATAAGAGTTCTATTGTATACATGACAGGTGTACATGAAGGAGAATTTCCATCAACTGTCAGGAAGACAGATATCTAATCTCATTGTTTGAGACTTATTGTCAAGGGTACATATTAAATGTTCTGCCCTTTTATTTTGTTGAGGAGTATAAGGGGCAGACTGGTTTGTTACAATCCCCTTTTCTTTAAGCAAATCCAGGAATGATTGGGATTTATATTCTCCTTCAATATCAGACATCCATGTCTTAACCTTTGATGAGTATTGGGTCTCAACCAACTGAAAGAATTAGCAAGTAGCCACTAAAGTACCAGATTTTTGGTGCAAGGGTATAACCCAAGCATGAGAGGTAAAATTGTTGAGGAAGGTAATAACATATTTATATTTACAATAGGATTAAATGGAGAAAGATTTTAAATCTAAATGGATCAAATCAAATGGCTTGATAGCATATGACTCATTAGAGGGAAAGTGTCTATTAGGCATTTTGCTTTTGAGATAGTTGGAGCATACTGGGTCTTCTAAGGGGATTTTGACATTGGGAAAGCCAAGGATGTACTTCTTAGTCCAATGAAGTATGTCTTGGAAAAGATGTCCAAATCTTTTGTGGAGGATGTCATACATTATAGATTGAGTGACATGGGTGAATGATTCCTTGTTAAGGGGAATTTCTTCTAGGATATATATAAACATCCCTATACATCCTAGAGTGAACAGCACTAGTACTCTGTTGTCCCTATAGAGAAGTGTGATTGCTAAAGCATCACTCTTTACTTTGGCACCATGGTTTAATAACTGGTCCATTGACACTAGTTGAACATGTGAGTTTGGGATATGGGCAATATTGTGTAGGTCAAGGATTTGAACCTTTCAGTTGTGGTCCTGCCATGGTACTAGTATATGGCCAATTCCCTCAACATATATTATATTGCTTGTAGTAGAGACTGGAATCCTCTCTTGTTTAGATAAGAACTTATAGGCAACAAAATCTGATTGCCAAGGAGTAATGTGCATGGAAGCACCACTATCTAAGATCCAGATGTTATCTGATTCATTTTGTCCACATATACATGATTCACCTTTACAATATTCACACAAATCAGAATGGAGAGTGCATATATTACAGTGTTCAGTGTGATACATTGTATATAACCAACTACATACAAGATCAGCTATAAGAGCAATCATTGATGAGTGGTGGTAAGGGGAAGTAGTGAGAAAGATTACTAACCTTGCCATTTCTACCTCAGACTCAAGGAAAATGGTGTCTTCCTCAACATAGTAGTTGAAGGGGCCAGCTTCATCTATAGCAGGGAGGGAAATGGTGGAATAAATGGATGAATCACTCAGACAATCTGAATCTATGATACAGATATAGAAATTATAAAAATCATCTATATTCTCCAAATCCCATGCATTAGCAGGTGGCAGCATAATATGCTGTTTTCCAGTGTGATGCATAGCATACTTGTGCTTTTTAGTAGGAGGAGGGGCAAGTGGAGTCTCAATGGATATTGCTTCAATAGAGGTGGCAGGAGAAGGAGGAGTGGATATCAGAGAGAGGTCTAGCCAGTGCTGACTAACATAATCAAATTGCCTTATTGTTTTGTACCTGGGAAAATCATTCAACTGATTGATCAAGGATATAAAATCCTTAATGTGTGTATTGGCTAGTAGACTCTCAACCTCTTGGTAAAGGGATGGTGGAAGACTATGAAGAAGATGGGAATCAATGGTGGAGGGAGTGTTGATGATGGTGGTGAATGAAGCCATTACAGCTTCATTTACATTCACTTTACTCTTGCCTTTGCCACAGCACCCTTTCTTTTTCTGCTTTCCCTTGTCTAATGGTGTCACTGCATCTGTCACTGAGCCTTGTAGCTTCTGCAGGAGCAGATGCTGCATTTGGCCTTGGCCTTGTGGCTTTGACCACTACTGCTATTGAAACAAAGGGATCTGGCCTTTCAGTTTGACCATAGAGATTTTGTTGGCATTTGTGAAAGGTTTACTCTTTTTCAAGATGTACTAGTCCCAACTAAATGCCATGGCTTCCTTTATATGGGCAAGGGATGGCTCTACTATGGTACCTGATTCATCTTTTTCCTGGATCAATATTTGCATTAGAACAGACATATTCACAGGAAGCTTAGCAAGAGCCAACATCTCCTAGACTTTAGAATTGAATGAGTATTTCATGTAGTCCAGGCACACAATAAGATTCTCCATCATGTTAAATGTGGGAGTGGAGTGTGAGGTTTCAAGAACCTACAACTCAACCAGCTCTTTGAAAATCATGTAGGCCTGAGCAACCTCAGTTATCTTGTTGTTGGTAGTAAGGATGATAAAGAGATCTGATGCTATGAGACATGCTGCATAGCAAATGCAAAGGATGGATGAGAGATGAAGGTTAATCCAGCTAATGATTGTATCTTGGACATAATGGTAGGAAATATAGTAGTTCCACTCTTCAGCAGAGATGATGGCATCTGGACAGTTAGGCTTGGGGATATCAGTCACCCAGAGGCATCCAGTAGATTGGAGGAGGGCCTTAATAAGAGGCCACCAGGTGTTGTAGCCAGTGCCATTGAAGACAGAGATCATTGGACCAAAGTTGTTGTTTGGAAATATGATTAATGTTCTATAGAGCAATAGTGTCAGCATACATTGTAGGAATAAAATGAACCTATATGGGTTCCTCTTACTCAGGCAGTGAATAGCAAGTGTAAGACTAGCTCAAACACTGCATTCTACTACCCTTTTGATAGGGAGATCCTATTGTACAGAGGTGTGACAGCCAGGGAAGCACTGATCCAGTAGACAACTGAAGATGCAGGCACTTTCATGCCACACTCAATGTGCACTACCAGGACTCATAACCTGTTGAAGCCATACTTAATAGAGTGTTAGCTGAGAGGATTACATATCAGATGGTAAGAGTGCTGGAGGCTAGCTGTTTCTATTTACATGAGTGGTTCAAGTTCAAGAGATCTATTCAAACTCTGATGTAAGGTCAGGATATGAAATATATGTGTCACATAACTACAATATGAGAGAAAATAGAAGTTCAACATGCAAATCATTGTATTCACAATTCTCAAGGTAGACTCAGCTATTCTTAATGCAAGTCACCCTCAATTTTCCTACACATACCTTGCTACATCCTCTGCAAAGACTCCTCATCTCTCCCTTCCTGGAATGAAATGTATTTTCCAAGACCAAGATCCCTCACATGTATGTACTCTTCCTTTTCAAGTGTTTATTTTTTTCTATAACCAGCTCATTGTACTCTGATTTGTATTGTGCACTTTACATCACTACCTCTTTGCCTTTTCTGTTGCCTCATATAGAGGATGGGACAACATTTTCAAACTTCTAACTGGACCCTGCCATATGTTATTTGTATGTGCCCAATATATTGTTACTCACTTCAATTCAATTTAGTAATCAATTCCAGCTGCTTGATCTCACACCTTATCTCATCAAAACAAAGAATCAATATATGGCTGGGGGAAGCTTTGGTGATATATATAAATGTTTCTACAATGATGGTTCTGAGCTCAAAGAGGTTAGGATTCTGTAATATATATATTCATTTATAAGTGATCTCTTCCTGCCAGATTGCAGTCAAGGCTTTTCAATTCAAGTTTATGATAGAAGGGAATGCAAAAGACAAGTGTCTCAGGGTGGCTATATTCACTATCATGTGAATCACAAATCTGTTCTGTTCTATACTTCAGATGCTCTGTTGAGAGCTTGGAATTTGGAAGAGGCTGGACCACATCAGAATTGTCCCATTTTTAGGTATTACATATAGCTTTGGAATGATCAGGTCATTGTCACTGGTGTCACTTTGAATGCCAAATAAAACACTCCACCACTTTTTGATAAAGTATGATGAAAACTTGGTATTGATGCATTGACTCCAACTTATATGCTTACTTATGATTCCATTCCTGTTTCCCCCTTCTAACCCTTCCTTAATGCAATATATATTGGATGTCACCAATGGGCTATAGTATTGTGAGCTAGATTCTATTTTCTGTGAGTTTACAATAATAAAGAGCTACAGTGCACTCTTGTTCAGTTGTCCACAGTGATATAAATCCTGTGTGTCCATATATAAAACATTAGCATTTCTATTGACTAATCATAAGACAGAACAACATGCTTTTAGATGTAGATTATACTACACAGCTCATTGGTTTTGGATATACATCCTTGATGAGGAATATCCCTGAGGCCCTGTCATATCTCCAATGATCCACCACATAACCAGGAGCATTGTACTGGAGCACATCAGAGCAAGTCAGATAGAAAGATGCAATTAGTCAGACAACCAAGAGTGACATATACTCTTTCAATTGCATTGCCCTTTAGGCATGTTCTCTGTGGAGAAATTCAAATAAGCACTAAGGTTAATATAGGTATTGACCAGAAAACAACCTTGGTTGAATGTTCAAGAAGACATGGCTGTTGTCTTATGGTTGGTACAAGGCCAAAAACCTAGTAGGCCAGCATCTCAAGCAATGAATAATTCCCACTGGAATTTTATCCAAACTTACTAGTCATCAGTTGAAGAGCATCCTTCTGTAGAATCAGTCAGATTGACCATTAATCACTTTATGAGTGATTATCCACCATGCCTACCTCTATCTCTCTGTCAAGGGACTTGAAGAGAGGTACTCATTCCTTTGATGTAGACCATCAGCATGCAGAATATCCTCAAACAAGGTAGTTGTCAAAGTGCTAATAGTTAACTTGTTGACTAATCATTAGGATAATAATTCTAATGAAGCAATTGACAGTTGTTGAGACTTGAATCATACTGATTCAAGTCAAATCACAATCATAACTTAACATTAGTCAGCAACCACAGCCTTGGTTGCAATATCAATAAGCACTTGATTATAAATTAGACTAGAATATTTCAAAGATCTAACTCATATTCTATGCTCTTCAATATCATAAGTCACATTATTCTTTATATCTATATTGTACATAAATATACATAAAGTCTATATATATATATATATGAAGACTATTGTACTTTATATAGAATAAGGAGAAATATCTATTTTTTTCCTTCTTTCTTAATCATCTCAACTATTCTCCAAAAGACAAGATATACTGAGATAATCTCTTGTTTTCACCAAGTACTCTGTAAAGATATACAAGTGAGTCTCCACTTGTAACACTTACTATTTGTTACAAATGCTACATATCACCCTTATTTTATTCTTATTTTCCATTATTTTTTCCTTATTCACCTCTTCATTCTCTTTAACTCAAGTTTCCACAGGTCATGTGACTTACACAGCCACATTGCATGACAAGTCACATAATGGGCACATTCAGACCCATAACATCACAGCCCAGACCCATTAAACACAGCCAATAATCTAGACTCTTATCTCTTATCATTTATTTATAACATCATACTCTTAATCCAGGCACAGCCCTTATCACAAAATAGTAACTTATCAAAGCACAGCACTGACTTATCACTTAGTCAGCAATCCACAGCTTTGTTTTATCAAGTCAATGGCATAAGTCACTCTTATCTTGCATCATATGCAAGAGTTAGATTAGTTATCTCTAACCAATAGGATAAAATCCAATTATCTATTTACCTACCCTCATGTAATTCAAACTCTGCTTCAGAGTTCTAATTAAATAGTATATAAGATGGCCAAACTAGAGATATCTTCTCTAGTCTTGTTCTTTTTGAAGTTTCCCCCACTTCCTATTGGGTAATCCTTACTGTTCAGAGATATAGTGGCAGATTCCCTGGACACCTGGATTCAGGTTGATGAATACCACCAGCCTATTGTCTTATCAGCAAGTGATTGATATTGCCTTTGGAGTCTAGTAAGATCCAGATAGTAAATTGGCCATTTTACTATTGCTGTACTGCACACTCCAAAAGAGAGAGTATTATACTCAGTCAAAACAGTGATCTTGTTTGCACTTGCACTGATGCTAGAGCTCAAATTCCAGACCATGTCCAGCATTCTTCATGCAGCTGCAATAGACCTTTGTAAAATTGGACATTGATCTGTCAAGCATCATGTACACACACATGGATCCAGTGATGACCAAGCTGATTGACAGTGCACAGGAAAGTAAGGAAATTGCAGTAAGCTTTGTGTGGCATTGTTGCATATCATTCAGAGTGTGGTCATGCACAGCACAGGGGTCAGCAACAACACCAGAGAGATCTGTGTTGAGCCTGTACAAGAAATGCTCTGTGGGATCCACGAAGGTGAGCCAAAGGTCTGTTGTAGATTACTATAATCAAGTGATGGCAGGACTTGTCGCATCCTTGTCAACACACCCACAGTTTCTCAAGCCAGTCGTGAAGTAGTCCCGACCACCAGTTGGTGTCTTCCTCACGGAAAAATACTGCGCGTCCTTGTTGATGCACCTGCAGTCCCTCAAGCTGGTCGCGAAGTAAGTTTAACTACGAAGCGAGCTTTTCATGTGTCCTAATCTAGTTCCTATCTCGTCTCTAGCACGCTTCCGTCTGCATTCTCCAACATGGCGTTGAGCGCACGTGGCCCGATGAGACGGTGTTTGGAAAGCTGGGGATGTTACGCAGGGTCGCAGTCATTCTTTGCAACATGGGGCCGGTTAAATTGGGCGCTAGAAGAAGGGTTGCTCATGTTTCCCAGGGACCTGAGGCCGCTACCTTTTGGCTCATCCTCGTGCGTGCACCATCTCGACCATCAAAATGTCATCATGCCAAATCTCAAACCACACCGCATAATCACGGCGCATGATAGCGATATCGGCGGTATTGCGTACCTTCTTGATGGACGCGTTGTCACTGGCTCTTTGGATGGATTCATCAAGGTCTGGAACGTGGAAAACGGAGAGCAGAGAGGGAAGGTGAAGCATAAGAAGAGAGTGGGATGTCTTGCCGTGACCCGGGATGGCACAAGAATCGTGAGCAGCGAAAAAGATGTGAAGATCAGGTGTGGAATTCCCAATCGCACAAGCTTGTTACAAAGTGGGTTCCTGGTGAAGTCAATTCTGTCATTGCCATCTCGCCGGTGGTTATACGGTGGCCATCTACACTATGGGCGGGAAACGACTCGGCTGCCCTATCGATGTTAGTAGGGCCTGCTCTCTGACGTTCTCTCCAGACGGGAGCAGACTCGCATGCAGTCTAAACGGGGACATCCTCATCTACGACGTCAATAGTCGTATGCTCGTGCTCAGTCTGTTCAAATGCCACAAAGGTGTGATCCGTTCCATGCTATGGTCACACGATGGGAGCAGACTCTTCTCTGCCTCGGACGATCAAACGATCCGCTGCTGGAACACAGCCACTGGAGAACCGGTCGGAAAACCTTGGACGGGACACAGCCACTCTGTATCCGCCCTCTCTTTTTCACCGGATGGATGTACCCTCGCAAGCGCGTCCTGGGACAAGACGATCCGATTTTGGGATGCAACATCTGGACATCAAGTTGCACAACCTCTCTGGCATGATTGCGCTGTTTTGTCGGTTTGTTTTTCTCCGTCTGGGAAATTTGTAGCATCACCCGGTTGGGGTGGGCTCGTACATTTGTGG
Source organism: Guyanaporus albipodus (assembly GCA_038088995.1). Taxonomy (NCBI): domain Eukaryota; kingdom Fungi; phylum Basidiomycota; class Agaricomycetes; order Boletales; family Boletaceae; genus Guyanaporus; species Guyanaporus albipodus. The sequence goes on along the minus strand of JBBPKA010000094.1, from coordinate 86,217 downwards.
ACGGCCCCTCGGGCAATCCTTGTTGAAGTCCAGATAGGATGGACATCGAATCTACCCCAGCATACTTTCTCATCCTTTTATTTAACTTCCAAGGAAGGCGTGCTGTCTCCGTCATGCCACATGTCACTGTGGACCCAACCCCGACGCACTCTGTGTCCAGACTCCTTGTCGAACGTGTAGCACAACTCGCACTTGGCCCCATCGATACACAGGTGGACACCAAATCCGTATATCCGAATGATGCTTCTACAAGTGTTGCAGTGGATCTGCCCATCACTGAGGCCCCTGTCTCCCTCCCTACTCAGAGCATAGAACCTCATCTTCAATCTTCCGACTCGGTCGTCCCATATGTTATCCATATACACCTGATACACTCTCACTCACTTTAACTCATTTCAGCAATCAATTCCAACCAATCGATCTCGACTGCCCACAGTCCCCACTGATTCGGGATGTCCTCACATCGGTCCACTCACCTGAGGTACTGGAAAGCATATGAGGAGAGCTATTCACATCCTTGATGAAGACGATCAACACGCGGAACACCTCAGAAGAGGTGGCAAGCCAACCCTGATATGACCCATCGGATGCGAGGGACCCTCACGACTTGCACAGTCCCTACTTTTAGACGTCAGGTAGAGTTGGCACGCATTGGATGGTATGACCCATTCTGTGATTCTCAGACCGCTGTCTTTTCGTTCCCCTGGCACTGACTTATTTGTTGAAAGGAACCCCGATTGAATCCTAGTCACGCATCGTAATACCCATGTTCCACTCTCTGTATCATATTTGCTGCTGCCCTTTTTTGGTCATTCCAAACCCGATGCAAGAAAATATTTGCAATGTACTGTGCCTCTTCGATGCAGACTGTTTTGTGTCGGGAAGGATTGTAGCTATGCATGACTCCAGAAGCCTTAACATGGTCACTGGCGGAGGAATGGCCTTCTGCAGAAGCAATTACATTGATCACTCAATGATTTCTGAGTGGCTGCCCACAGTTCGTGGCATGCTCGCATAGGTCCACTCACCCGAGGTGCTGAAAAGTATTCGAGGTGATCAGTTTGTGGCCCATCCTCGATGGTGTTGGCGCGTCTTACTTGCTGACGGTTTTAATTAATCGTGTTTCTCAATTATTGTCTTCTAAGACTTGTTTACTGAGGAGCACCCGCCTCGCATCGCGATGCCTAGGGACTACAGTCTGTGAATCAAATTCGTTGCTACCACTTTCTCGTTGGCTCATTTCCTAATATCTACAGCACGCCCGGGATCCTTGCGTTGGATGGTGCCAGAAGAAATCGAATCATACAAGATGCTCGACCACATACCGCCCGAGAACGACGTGTATTCTTTTGGTCCTCGTCGTGACACGCCACTCACTGCAGCTCTGGGGTCAATCCAGCCCGGTCGGGTCAAATTACTGTCTTTGGCAATGTTCGAGTGTGGTTTAGAGCGGAAACACAACGTTTGAGACTGAATTTTAGCCACGAGGGAACGCGCGACCGAGTCGCATGAGCAACCAAAGAGAGAGTGAAACAGCTACTGGGGCGGTTGGATACTCAGCGCTCAGCACCAGGGCCACGCGAGGCGACCTCCGCAGACCCTCGAGTCGCTCCGAGCTTCATCGATCCATCAATTATCGGGTCGGGCCGACGAACGTTTCAAATGGCCTCTCACCGTCGCCGCCGTCGTTGTCGTTGTCGGGCCCGACTGGCTGAGCATTCCGCACGTATATCCCGATGCCCACGACGCTTCGAGTCTGCATGAATGCGAACCCACACACGAGCCGCGCACGGCCGTCTCCCTGTGTGCTCGCACCATCACTCGCACCGACCACTTCGCTTGGAACGATGGAGTTTTGCCACTGGATCAGTATTTTCTTCGGCGGCATCATGCATGAAAGGCTTGTTTGATGATGTCCCTTTTCGGCGTAGTGCAATCAAGGGTTGGACGCCATCAAAGAAGAGCTGTTGTTCCGGCCACTTGGTCTGACAACGTTCACTGCGGTCTTGGAAGTCCATTCACGCGCCCATGAGGGACTACTTGATGGGGGGGCTACCATACTATCTGTCAAGGTGGTATATACCATTCGTCAGCTAGACGCTGTCGGGGCTGCTTCAAATACATTCTTGGTGAGTGCCAGCTTTACGGCGGTATCAAGGCTTCTAGGAGTTATGCATACCTACAATGCTTCTCAACACGAAAGAGTCCAGGCAGAATAGGCACAACGTGCGAGTGTTATTTTGCGTTTGGCTTAGAGTGAATAAATGGGATGAACAGACTATGGTATGTAGAATCATGTCATGAAGCTGATATTAATCTGGGCTAAGACTTGTAGGTATATAGCTCGATGCTGGGGGAATGAAAGGACAATGGTTGGGAAACACAAAATGAAACTATCACTGTGTAACACGTACCAACCCTGTCGAAGATGTTCCGTGTGCTGATCATCTCCATCAATGGCGTGAGTTCTGCCCTTCAAATGTTTTCCAGTACATCGGGTAAGTGCACCGATGCGAGCACATCACGAAGTGACGGGGACTGTGGACAATCGCTCAGGAATCGTTGAATGGTAAATCCGATTGCTTCTGCAGAAGGCCGCTCCTCTGCTGACGACCAGCAACCTTCGATCAAATCCCAATGGCAATCATCCACTGCTCGAAATGCTGGTCTACCGGATTTTTGGCCCTTTGCCAACCGGAAGACAACAGTCATGTCTTCCTGAACTCCTGACCAAGGCTGTTTTCCGGTCAATATCTGTATGAACGTCAGCGCCAGGTGACATTATTGTCGACAGAGCATTCCTAAAGTGCAATACAACCAAGGGTGTATATATCACTCTCGGTAGTCCGGATTGATGAATCTTCTGATTCAATTTGCTCTGGTGCACTCCAACGTAATGCTCCCCGCTGTACAGTGGATCGTTGGCGACACGACAGGGCTTCGGGAATGTTTCCCACCAGGGAAGCATACCCGAAATCGGTCAGACGTGCAGTGTAGTCTGCATCCAAAAGCACGTTGTTCTGTCCATGATTATTAGACAATCAAAATGTTTATGTTTCTACAAGGACATACAGAGTTTAGTTCTCCATGGACCACCGAACAAGAGTGCACTGTAGCTCGTTATTCTCATAAATTGGTCAAAAATGCAATCCAATTCACAGTACTGCAACCCGTTGGCAATCTCCAACATCTATTGCGTCAGGGAGGTCAGAAAAGGATGCAGTCATAAATGTATGAGTAAGCGCACAAACTGGAGTCGGTGCATTAGCCCTAGTACGCCACCATACTTTTCCAAAAAGTGGTGAAGGCTTTGGTTCGACATGCAAGACGACACCAGACACATGGATCCACTTATTCCGAATCCATACGCAACCCCCAATAATGGAACGATATTGATATGGTTCAATTCCCTCCGAACTTCAAACCCACCCACACCTGCCTGCTGTTGCCAGGATGTCACCAGACGGCGAGAAGCACACTGAGCAGGTATAATAACCAGGTTTCAGGCAGGCAAGTTGACGACCGGATGCTGCATCCCAAAAACGGACAGTCATGTCTGGAGATCCACTCGCGATGATTGATCCATCGAGAGAGAGAGAGGGATTCTACCCAGTCCCTATGTCCCGTCCAGGGTTGTCCGACAAGTTCTCCTGTGTCAGCGTTCCAGCAGCGGATTGTTTTGTCGACCGAGGCAGTGAAGAGCCTGCTGCCATCACGTGACCACAACACAGAGCAGATAGAACTTTCAATTGTCTTAGAATGAGTGCGCGAACATGGAGTCATAGACACGGAGTTCTTCGTTGACACCACACGCGAGTTTGCTCCCATCTGGAGAGAACGCCATGGCGTGGGCCATGACATCGAAGTAATCGTTGGTCCAGCGTGTGCCATCGATGTTGTACCACTCAACTGTCCCACCGCCAGCGACTACGACAAGTCGATCATCCGACGAAATAGCTACCATGGAATAAATATGAAACTGACTCCATTCCGCGACCAGTTCGTGCGTGCGAGTATTCCATACCCTGATCTTCTTATCATTGCAACAGCTGACAACCCTAGTGCCATCCTGGGTCACAGCAATGCTTGTCACTTCATTCCCGTGCGGCATTGTCCCTTGCTGCTCTCCATTTTCCATGTTCCACACCTTCACAAATCCATCCAAGGAGCAAGTGACAGCCCGTCCATCCGGGAGGTATGCCATTCTCCAGATCATGTCATCATGGGTCTGGATTGTCATGCATGGCTGAGGATCATCGCTTGCAGAACAAGGTAACAGGATGTTTGGCATGACGGTCGAGATGTGGGTGTATGTGGGTGCGTCCAAGAGACAGCGCTCAAATCCCACAGCATTCTCCCACAGGAAAAACACGAGGCGGCTGCCCTCTAGCGCCCAACCAACCCCGCGTAAATCCATGCCTGCCAGCTTTGAAGAAATCCTGCTTGCCTACGATCTGATTAGACCTAACAATCAATGAGATACTGTTGAATGCTCATGTTCCTCGGTCCTTCAGGTGTTCATGATGTCGATGTTCAGGCGGTTGACATGTGGGAAAACAGGAGCGAGATTCTTGGACAAGGCAGCGATATGGGTTACCCAACTCGCAACCAGTACGGTGACAGCCCCCACCAAGGAAGCATATCCGAAATCGCTCAGCCGTGCTGTGTAACCTGCGTCGTAAAGCACATTGTTCTGACTATGATTAGACAGCAAAAAAAAAACTGGGGACAAACCTCCAATGGACGTACAGAGTTTAGTTTGTCATTGACCCCGAAGCACTCTCATATCTCCAAAAATCCACTGCATGCTCGGGAGAATTGTGTTGGAGCGCACCAGAGCAAATCGAATCAGAAGGCCCGTTCAACCAGACCACCAAGAGCAGTATATATGCCTTGGGTTGTATTGCCCTTCAGGATGGTTCATTGTGGGCACTAACGTCGACTTCCAATGAGTTTCGTACAGGCATTGACTGGAAAACAGCCTTGATCGGAAGTTCGAGGGGACATGACCACTGTATTACTACTGGGGTTTGATCGAAGGTTGCTGGTCATCTGCGGAGGAGCGGTCTTTAACAGAAGCAATCACATTGACTATTCAACGATTCCTGACTGACTGCCCACAGTTCTCACCGCTTCGTGACGTTCTCGCATCTGTCCACTCACCCGAGGTGCTGGAGCGCATTTGAAGACGATCACCATGCGGAGCATCCTCGACAGAGTCTGGCACGTTAGATGGTGATATCATGATTTCACTTGACTGTTGTCTTATAAGAGCCCACTTCAACTGTCCCTGTCATCTGTTTCGCTTTGCCCTCTCTCTCTTCGCTCACTCACTCACTCTGTCGTGCGTTCGCTCGTGGCTAGTCTCGGACGCTGCGCTTCCGTCCCAGACCGCGCTCGAATGCCCGTTGTAAGTGATGAAGACCTAGTCGCAGGTGAGCAAGGACACGTCCTCGCTCCTGATAGATCTGAGCGATGCAATCCAGGCAAGCAAGAGGTCGGGGTATTGATCGCGGGGATGCCCTAGCATGGAACGCAGGAGTGGCTGCGGGTGCGTCTCGTCGACATACTCTTCTATTTTATTTTACTTTGAGAGCGCGTGGAGACAACAGCTGTTTGACCTGACTGAACTAGATTAATCGCTGGAGCTGTGGCGCCGCGTTACGACCAGGCGGAGCAGAATGCGTGACTGGCGAGCCAGTTTGGGAGGATGATGGATTGGACGGTCCGAGGGCTGCCTTGAGGACATGCTTCCCTTGTTGGGTGGGTCCGGTACCTTTTATTTCTGTACTCATTCGAGTTTGACCACTTCGTGTGTTCGGGCGGGGCGATCGAGTTGTTTCCCGTGTTGGAGGGGGGCATGTTTGTTCCTGGTCGGCGGATGCGGGTGGGTGGGGGTTTTCTGCTTTTTTTTGCCTTTTTGTCATGCCGACGGCGCCACACTGTCGCCAGCAATCGTCGATCGCGCTGGTCGTAGAGCTGTTGTTTAAGCTATCTAACCAAGCCTAGAACGAACATAGCTAGGCCCTATTATGTGGAAAACATGGATGCTGATTTAATTTCCCGTTTGTTCAATTCGCGAAACCTTGCCCGAGTTGGTCTGTCGGATCGCCAAGCCGTTTCGTCAGTGTAGTGAAAAGATTTTGGGGGTGATCATTCCGATCTTGTTGCATACGGTCACGTCCCCGGGTGGTTCCTCACGCTGTTGGACATCATGTGAGTACGCGTTCCCTCCCCATCCGTCCCGGTCTATTCACCCAATGCCCCGTTGTCGACGCACGCTTTGATAAGGAGAGCACGCCGGAAGCGCAACGTGGGGACAATGAGAGCAAGATCAGGTGAGGATGCGATTATGAGGATGGAGGCCATGAAGGCGTTTGACACTTCCCGGGAGTATATCGAATCCGTGGCCATCATGCAGACGGTACTGACTCTCCCGGAAGCACTCCACCAGCCTGGAAAGAGCCCTAAGACTGACCAGTGGGTTCTCTGCGACGACATGTTGGTGAGTGCGATCTTTATAAATGAAACGACGTGGTTTCTGATCCGTATATCCATATATGCGCAAAGGCTTGTGCGATGCCAGTGTCCAATGCCCGGGTCCTTGCCGCTCTCGTCACCGTCGCTGGTAGGGCGCTCTGCAAGCATCTGACCAGGAGTACTGGCGATGCGAGCTTCCTATGCGTCCTGAATTCGGTGCCTATCTCGTCTCTGGTACGCCTCCATCTGCATCACCGTTTCATGCCATTCTCTCTGCCCTCAAACCCCAGGGCACTGAGAGCACGCGGCCCGTCGAGACGCCGTTTGAAAAGCTGGGGATGTTGCGCAGCGTGGCATTCAAGACGAGAGAAAAGCTTGGCGGGTATATCCCGAGCGTTGGTATGACTTGACCAGGTGGATTTTCCAGCAGCGCTGACATCCTCATCATAGTTTCCTGCGGGACAACAATTCACTAACACTGGTACAAGAGGACCGAGGAGTGTGTCCACAAGGGACATCGATGGTAGCGTCAGATGATGTCGCAGGCATGGATTTAGCGAGGCCGGTTGGGCGCTAGGAGGCCGCCTCGTGTTTTCCTTGTGGAATCGTGGTGCGGTATTTGATACTTTGAGCGCCGTCCCTCGATGCTGCATCGTACAACCATTGTCTCGACTACGATGCCAAACCTCGCACCACAACGGTCTGGGAGGGATAATTCTCAACCACACCTGGCAATCAAAGCCCATGAAAACTGGATCTGGAGTATTGCGTACCTCCCCGACAGTCGGGCTGTTACTAGCGCTTGGGATGGATTTGTGACGGCCCGGAATACAGAAAACGGCGAGGAGCAGGGAACAATGAAGCATGGGACGAGAGTCGCAGGTCTTGCTGCGACTCGTGACGGCACCAGGATCGTCAGCTGTGGTGGCGGCAAGGTCAGCGTGTGGGATGCCCGATCATACGAACTTATCGTGGAATGGACTCATCCTGGAATCGATCCTGTCGTGGCCATCTCTCCGGACGGTCAATTCGTCGCGGTTGGCAGCCGGACGGTGGTTCTGTACACCATGCAAGGCAGACAGGTCGGCGACATCATCGACGTCCACGTCTGGTCTCTGGCGTTCTCTCCAGATGGAAGCAAACTTGCATGCGGCACTCGGGACATCCGCATTTTTGATGTCAACGATCGCAGGCTCATCCTTGGTCCGTTGCAGGGCCGTGAACATTTGGTCCGCTCCATGGTATGGTCACGTGACAGTAGCAGACTCTTCTCTGCCTCGTTCGACAAAACAATTCACTGCTGGAACGCCGTCACTGGAAAACAAATCGGAGAGCCGTGGACAGGACACAGCGACTGGATACGCTCTCTTTCTCTCTCTCCGGATGGTTCTACCCTCGCAAGTGCGTCTTGGGACAAGACTGTCCGTTTCTGGGACACATCTTCCGGTCGTCAAGTCGAAGAACCTCTGCAGCATGATACCCCCATTCTCACCGTTTGCTTCTCCCCGTCTGGAAAATTTGTGGCATCTGCAGGGTGGAGTGGACTGCTACATTTATGGAGAGCACCCCGGTCGATTTACGTCCAAGTAGGATGCTTATCGCATCCAACTCCGCATTCATGCTCATTTTCTTTTTCATCGCCTCACAGACAAGCTTTGCCGTCCCAGACACCCCCGACCCGACCTTTTCGTATGTTATTAATCTGTATTCGATATGGTGTTGGTCACCTTGACTTCTGTCAGTATTCAACCACTCGATCTCACGAACAAACTCATCAAAACGGAGAATCAATATATAGCAGGAGGAGGCTTTGGAGATGTATATAAATGTTTTTATGATGATGGTTCTGAGCTCAAAGAGGTCGGACTTGTGTAACATCCATGCTCGCCTATCATTAAACTCTTCCCCTCAGGTCGCAGTGAAGGCTTTTCGATTCAGGCTCTCGGTGGAAGGAGATGCAGAAGGCAAGTCTCTCAAGGTAACCGTGTTTTCTACTATGTCTATCACAAACATGATCTAATCTATTCTTAGATGCTCCGTCGAGAGCTCGGAATTTGGAAGAGATTGGATCACATCAATATCGTTCCCTTCTTGGGCATCGCATATGGATTCGGAATGTATGGATCCATGTCACTAGTCTCATTATGGATGCCGAATCAAACGCTCCACCACTTTTTGGCAAAGTATGATGCCAATCTAGAGTTGATGCATCGACTCCAGTTTGTGCGCTTACTCATACTTTGATTATCCTGTCCGATTCTGACCACACGACGTAAAAGATGTTGGACGTCACCAATGGACTGCAGTACTGTGAGCTACATTCCGTTTTCCATAAGCTTATGACAATAACAGACTACAGTGCACTCTTGCTCGGTCGTCCATGGCGACCTAACCCCTGTGCGTCCATGCAAAAACACCAGTCTTTTTGTTGTCTAATCGTGTGACAGAAAAATGTGCTCTTGGACGTAAATTACACTGCGCGGCTGACTGACTTCGGGTATGCATCCTTGGTAGGGGACATCCCTGAGGCTCTGTTGTATCTCCAACGATCCACTGGACGAGTTGGAGTAGTACGGTGGAGCGCACCAGAGCAAGTTAAATCAGAAGATAAGAACACCCGGACAATCAAGAGTGATATATATTCTTTTGGTTGTATTGCCCTTCAGGAAAGCTTTTCGGGCACAAAATTTTGACAGACCCTAACATTTGTACAGGTGTTGACTGGTAAACAACCTTGGTCGGAATTTCGGGAAGACGTGGCCGTTCTTCTTCGTTTGGCACAGGACCAAAATCCTGGCAGACCAGTGTCTCGAGTAGTGGACGACCCTCATTGGGATTTGATCGAAAGTTGCTGGTTGGCGGCAGAGAAGCGGCCTTCAGCAGAAGAGATCGGATCCATCCTCCGATGCTTCTTGAGCAAGTGCACTCAGTGCCGACCGCTTCACAACATGCTCGCGTCGATCCACTCACCCGAAGTGCCACAAAGGATTTGAGGTGGGATATTCACGCCCTTGATGAGGACGATCAGCATGCAGAACATCCTCGGCAGAGTTAGTAGATAGTGATAACTTCGTTTTGCACCTTCATTTCGTTCCCCCGACATCGACTTACTTACAGAAGAGCCTGCATAGCGTCGGTTTTACTCAACAAAAACTGCATCGACGTTGAATTTCTTCAGGTAGACCATAAACGCACGGCGCGTGAACTTGAATGCGTACTGCACCTTGTGATGACCCATAGCTGGTGCCCCCGCCCTGTATTGTTCAAATATAAGTGATCATTATTATCCAATCATTCCTGTAAGGGTTGTCACCAATATCTGCGTGCGAGTGCGTATCTGTGGTGCTTTTGATCACCGTTTTGTTATAGGACAACGGTTTGTTAGCATTGGTGCGGAGCATGTCCACGAGATGTCATCGATTATGGTGGAGTCAGACTCTGTAGCAGGCATGGACTTAAGTGAAGCCGGTTGGGCGCTACGAGGGACCACTTCATGTTTTCCCCATGACATAGTGCTGTGGTACTTGATGCTCTTAGCGCTGTCTCTGGACGCACTCTTGTACAGACCATCATCTCGACCATCATGCAAAACGCTGAACCGTAAGGGTCTGGGATCGATAACGCTCAGCCACGCTTGGTAATCAAGGCCCATGACAACCGGATCTAAAGTATCGGAGAGCAGAAAGGGTTGATGAAGCATGAGAAGAGAGTGACAAGCCCTGCCGTGAGCCAGGATGGCACTAGGATCGTGAGCAGTGGTAGCCAGAGGGTCAAGGTGTGGCATGCCCGAGTGCACAAGCTCGTCATGGAATGGACTCATCCTGGAATCCTGTCATGGCCAACTCGCCGGATGGCCAACTCCTCGCGCTCGGCACCCGGACGGTGACTTTGTACACCATGGACTGCAGACAGATCGACCGTTCTATCAAGTATGATCGACTCCGGCTTGTACACTTACTTATATTTTTATTCCTGTGTCCGCTTCTGATTTTCTCGAGATAATAGATGTCGGATGTTGGGGCCGATGGTCTGCGGTACTGTGAGCTAGACTCCATTTCCCCCAGCTGGTTACAATAGCAAACTACAGTGCACTCTTGCCCGGTCGTCCGTAGTGACCTAAACTCTGCATCCGTGTAGGAACATCAGTGTTTTCGTTGTCTAATCATGGGAAAGAACAATGTGCTTTTGAATGTAGATTGCACTGCGCGATTGACCGATTTTGGGTATGCCTCTTTGGTGAGGACATCCCTGAAGCTCTTTCGTATCTCCAAAGGTCTACTGCATGACTGGGTGCATTGCGTTGGAGCGCACCGGAGAAAATCAACTCAGAAGATACAGATAGCAGAACTACCAAGAGCGATATGTACTCTTAGCCCTTCAGGAAGGTTCTCTGAACACGAACGTTGCTAGCGTTGACATTTGTATAGACGTTGACTGGCAAACAGCCTTGGTCGGAAGTTCGGGAGGACGCTGTTGTCGTTTTACGGTTGGCAATGGGCCAAAAACCCGGCAGACTGGCGTGTCGAGCAATGGATACCTCCTACCGGGATTTGATCGAAAGTTGCTAGTCACCAGCAGAGGAGCGGCCCTCGGTAAAAGCGATGGAATTCACCATCCGACGCCTCTTCAGTGGTTGCCCAGTATCCACCACTTCGTGATGTGCTCGCATCAGCATATGAACCAGGTCATTCTCAGTCACCGACATTGTCTTTCGGCCATGATACTGTGGAGGATTTGAGAATGGGTGTTCGTGTCCTTGATGAGTACGAACAGTACTTGGAAGACCCTCGAAAGAAGCAGCATCTCATGTAGGGTGAATTGGATGCGATTGATCTCAACCGTCTCGGTTTTATTGGGATAGATATTCTCAGCACACTGAGGTACAAACCGGCTATCGACGACCAGACGAGCTAGATAGAGAGGACGGTGAGTCCTAGGTACATCAGTACATGCGTTAACGAATGTAGTAGCGCGTACGGTTTACCTCCAGTCTTCACTCGCTCGACTGGAGGGAAACCGCGTCGCGCGAGCAAGAGAAAAATATCAACGTATATCCAAAAAAGGAAATGTAGGGAATGTCTACGGTGCGCTACGGTCTGTATCTCCAACACCGGCTGTGGCAGGTCTTTGTGATGCTTACAGTCTCTGTTGATGCAACGTCTCACACTTGGTGCATCCGCCGTGTTCCCTTCGAACCTAAATGACTGTTGGCATCCAGGCATTCCTATAAAGGTTGTCGTTTCAATCTACGCGCGAGTGCAGCACTGCAACACTGTCACGCCCATCTCTCTTTTCTCCTTTCTCATGACCCACATCTTTCTCCGAGTCTCGAACGCTCTAGGATACTGACGTAGTTACATGCGTTTTCCGCACGTAGTGACATCATACCACGAGGTACATAGTATATAACTGAAGCCTGTTCAAGTACGATTCCCTAGTTGCAGAATATTATCACTTTTACAATCATTGAGCAATTTCTAGCCTAGTGTGAGTTTGAGGTGTAACAAACACAACCATAAGCTGCTAGTAACATGCTCATATCTATACCACTTAGTTAGCACTGCACCGCTCAAACACCCAACGTGATTAACTCAAAGGACTCACCTGGTATCACACGTCGTTGAGAACGCGAAACGGGGGGTCGGGACCTGTCGTTGGTAGTGGTGTCCGATTGTGTCGTAGGCACGCGAATCGATTTCTCTCAAGCCTGGCAGGCACGCTTGGGCGCTAGGGCCGCCACGTGTGAGTATAATGCTGTGGGATTCGAAACCTCTAGCGTTGCCTCTCGACGTACCCTCGTTACCACCATCTCGAAGACTAGTATCGACCCCCATGTCAAGTGACCTCGTGTCTGGGTGCGATAATTCTGGGCCATACACGGTAATCGAGGCGCAGAATGATGACATCGAGAGTATCGCCTACCTCGCTGATGGACGGACCGTTACCGGCTCGTCGAACGGGTTTGTGAAGGTCTGGAATACACACTATGGGACGCAGGAAGGAACAATGAAGCACACGAATGGCGTGACATGTCTCGCTGTGACCCAGGATAGCACAAGGGTCGTGAGCGGTGACGATGAGGGAAAGGTCAGGGTGTGGGATACCCGATCGTACGAACTCGTCTCCGAGTGGGTCCACGGCGTCGATGCTACCATCGCCATCTCTCCAGACGGTCAACTCGTCGCAGTCGGTAGCCAGACGGTGATTCTGTACACCATGGACGGAAGACGGGCCGGATGTTCCATCGATGTCTGCGTCTGGTCCTTGGCCTTTTCACCAGACGGACGCAGACTCGCGTGCGGCACTTGGATCGACGTCCGGGTCTATGACGTCACTGATGGCACTCTCGTCCTCGGTCCATTCAAAGGTCACATCGATGTGGTCCGATCCGTGATATGGTCACGTGATGGTAGCAAGCTTTTCTCTGCCTCGTTCGATGCGACGATTTGTTGTTGGAACACCGCCACGGGAGAACAAATCGGACAACCATGGACGGGCCACACGGGCTATATATTCTCTCTTTCCCTCTCGCTAGATGAATCTATTCTCGCGAGTGCGTCCGACGATACAACTGTTCGCGTCTGGGATACATCATCGGGTGGTCTCGTCGCATGCCTGCAACATGATCACCCTGTCTTTGCAGCGTGCTTTTCTCCCTCTGGTGAATTCGTGGCCTCGGCGGGCCACAGAGGAGCGATATCCTTCTGGCAAGCAGCTTGGTCGAATCCTGTCAGGACGGAGGTAGGACACTCATTGAATTTACCTCGGTATTCACGCTCATTCTCCCAGATAAGCACTACTAACCTCGACGTATCACTTGACTTGGACACTGGAAATGACACACAAATGACTCTTGTCTCACAACCCTACTACTTGCATGCACTGACTCCTGAACAACCATTGATCTCTAAGCCCACGGTGACCCACCCCCTGCCTGAGTTATCTGCGCTACCACCTGCCTTGCCACCCGACCCTTGCTCTCCCCCCTCTATATGGGCAACAAATACAGACGATGTTTCTTTGGATGCACCATCCACACCTGCGCAAGTGATTCTGCAGTACATGGTCCCGGATTTCTCTCTCGGGCCCGACGAATGCCAACATATATTCAACCGACGACTACATGAGCTGGTATGCGTGTACATTCGTCGCTGGACATACAATGCGAATCTGTCTCTTGCAGATCGCTCTTGCAAGTTCAAAAGGCCTTCGCCTTCCGCCGGACCTCATTCTTTCAAGCTTGCCTGTGGACGTGGAAAATGATCCTTGGGCAGGCCTGCAATCTATGCCAGATCTCGACTTGGATTCTGTGTCAGCATCCATTCGTACTATCTCTATCGTTCATCGCTTGATCCGGTTTACCATGTCGCAGGCATACTTCCCGGATCGAAACCTGGTGCTCGACGTCCACCTTTCGTTCCAGGTCGAACGGGAAAAATAAAAAATTTCAACAGATCGAGGAAATCAGGGAGAAACTTGTCACGATGCTCCGTAAGTCATTTCACCACACGTCACGCACATTTTCCCAGTCGACTACCGCGTACACAGGCGAAGCTGGGTTCAAGCTGTCGAACGGTCGGCTCCCGTGGTTCACGCTCGAGGGAGATCTACACAAGAAGGGATACGAAATCGTTCATTGGCCGCAAGATGTCGTGCGTGACAGAGAGAAGGGGATATCTGGGCTGAGCGCAGAGGATGTAAGCAAGCTATACGATGCATTGTTTGTCAACGATGATCGACTTCGATTTGTTCGATATGGGCAAGGTCAGTGTGCATGTATGGCTACTATCTACGGGATATTGAATCCGGTACCAGAATCTGCAGATGACAGTAATGCAGTTCGTTCAGTAATTCTGCCCTCTGGTTCGCAGAGACTCGCCGGTACTCGTTCGGCTGCGGAGAAACATGTGAGGTTCAGAGTGACAACGGCGGAAACGTATGCGGGTCACCCACACACCGTGAAGAAACGCCGTTTGTAGGCAAGTTCCTTGGTCATACGTCATTGGCGTTTCTGCACCTACTGTACTGAACTTTTATGTTGGTGTTGTATGTCAACCCCCCATGACAGACAAATTGATGCCTGTATCATACGGTAATCTCGCCGCACCGGACAATATCACTGCATGCCTGCGTTAATCGCGTTCTCCCAATAACATTATAATCTCCCCCTATTTTAGGATCCCAGCCGTATGTACCATCAACTCTGTCCCCGAATAAACGACAGAGCGAAGAAGTGATAAACGGCGCCACCGAGTGCTCAGCGTTCAATTGCAACAAGCGCAGACGCGTATAGGTGGAGGGTACCTGCCCGAAGCAATCAAATGGACAGCCCTACCTAGAGTTGATTCGTCGAATCAGACGTGCGAGGAACGTTTCTGGTTGACCTCAAGGGGCGGTGAGTATGTACAGTAACGCTGTGGGACTTGCAGTTCGTGTTCATTCTCTACTCTCGCAAAATCACCCACTCGAAAACCGTCCACCGCCATGTCGAACGCCACATCGTGGTCTACTCGGCCGCAGTTGGCAATCAACGCGTATGTTCAATGTATACATATCCGGATCTCTGTTTCGCCTGATGATCGATTCATCGCGGTCGACAATTGGACAGCGGCCATTCACACCATGGATGGGAAATATTTACACCATGAAGAGGAAACAAGTTGGCTATATCCTGCACGACCACGTCTCGTGCCCGGCGTTCTCTCCGGCTCATGGGAGCACACTCGCATGCGCCATGGAAGCCCACCGTAGCTAGCGGCGGGAAACACTGAGGGATCGGGCGGACAGAACTGGACCACAATCTATAGAGCGACTACTAGGTGCGAAGACAAGTTGAACTAAGCCTTCTGAGATTTTGAAGGTGGTTCTGACTGGTCCTAACCCTCGGTTACCTCGGTTACCAGCTAACCGACTCCCTGAAGTACTCCTATCTCGACGAGATATATACCGTAACTGCGCGTGATCTAGAGCGCCAAGCTGGGCTTACACGCCACTCCCTACGCCATTCAAGGTTTTGAGCACACTCGTCTTCAATCCATTCAAAGGCCCCAAACAGCACATCCGGTGATCGGTAACTTAGAGTTTGTACGGGTATAGACGAGTCGCGACACGGTGGTATTTAGTAAATGGTTATCGCGGATACGGGTATGGTTTCAAGGTGTTGTACGGGTTTATCAGATATACATTCAAGTGCCGGCTACAATGGGGTCTCCACCGCGCGAGGTCTCCAGTAGTGGTGGATGGGGAGCCTGAACCGCCTCGTGTTTTCCCCGTGTCAAATAGTGCGGCTATGGTATTTGAGGCCCTCCCCTGTACACGCACCACCTCGACCCTCATGCCAACCGTCGAGCCACATTTGTCTAGGAACGATGATTCTCAGCCAGCTCTGGCAATCAATGCTCATGCAGACTCTATTTGGAGTATCGCATACTTTCCTGACGGACAGGCAGTCACTGGCTCTTTGGATGGGCTTTTGAAGGTCTGGGACATGGAAAATGGAGAACAAGAAGGGGCGATGAAGCATAAGGCAAGAAGTGGCATGTCTTGCCGTGACTCGGGATGGTACAAAGATCGTGAGCAGCGGCAAAAATGGGAATATCAAAGTGTGGGATGCCCAAACACACAAACCCGTTACAAAGTGGACTCATCCCGAGGTCAATCCCGTCGTGGCCATCTCACCGGACGGTCAGCTCGTCGTGGTCGGCAACCAGATGGTGATTTTGTATACCATGCAAGGCATACAAGTCGGCCGTTCCCTCCGCGTCGACGTCTATTCCCTAGTCTTTTCTCCAGACGGCCGCAGACTCGCATGCGGTACCATCCGGGACATTCACATTTTCAATGTCAATGATTGCACACCTGTCCTCGGTCGATTCAAGGGCCACGAAGAGGACATCGGATGCATACTATGGTCACGTGATGGCACTAGACTATTTTCTGCCTCGCAGGACACAACGATCCGCTGCGGGAACACCGCTACTGGAGAACAGGTCGGACAGCCATGGACAGCACACAGGCACTGGATACTCTCCCTTTCTCTCTCACCGGATGGCTCTATCCTCGCGAGTGCATCTTATGATGAAACCGTGCGTTTCTGGGATGCAGCCTTTGGCCGCCCCATCGCACAACCTCTGCAGCACGGTGGCCCCGTTTTAACAGTTTGCTTCTCTCCGTCAAGCGACTTCGTGGCATCAGCAGGCGAGGGTGGGTGGGTACGTTTGTGGAGGGCACCCCGGCTGATTTCTCTCAAAGGCCAGGTGGGATGCCCATTGAATCGACCGCAATATCCTTCCTCATCCTTTTCTTAATCCCTTAGCCAAGCCATGCTTTTCCTGACACACCACAGGATGCCATGAACTACATTCAAACATCTCTCAACCTACTTCCGGCACTCACCCTTGTCGAACAAGTGGCGCGACTCGGTCTTGACCCCATCAACACTAAGGCGACCGCAACATCCATATATGCAAACGATACTCCCACAGTTGTTGCGGTGGGCTCAACCATCGTCGACGCCTCCACTTCTCACCCTGCCCATGGTGTGAAACACCATCTTCAATCTCCCGACTCAACCTTGCCATATGTTATTCACATACACCTGATTCATTGTTACTCACGTCAACTCACTCCAGTAATCAATTGCAGCCACCTGATCTTACACCTCACCTCATCAAGACAGACAGTCAATATATAGCCGCAGGAGGCTTTGGTGATGTATATAAATGTTCCTACAATGATGGTTTTGAGCTCAAAGAGGTTGGGCTTGTGTAGCTTACATGCTCGTCTATCATTAAACCATTCCCCTTAGGTCGCGGTAAAGGCTTTTCGATTCAGGCTTTCTACAGAAGGTGATACACAAGACAAGTCCCTCAAGGTAACTGTACTCGCTGTTGTGTCGGTCACGAATCTGATCCAATCTGTACCTTAGATACTTCGTCGAGAGCTCGGGATTTGGAAGAGATTGAACCACATCAATATCGTTCCATTCTTGGGCATCGCGTACGGTTTCGCAATGAGTGGATCCATGTCTTTGGTGTCATTATGGATGTCGAATCAAACATCGCACCACTTCCTGGCAAAGTACGATGGAAACTTAGAATCGATGCATCGACTCCAGTTTGTGCGCTTACTCGTGCTTTCATCACTGTGTCCGATTCTGACCACACGACGTAAAAGATGTTGGACGTCACCAATGGACTGCAGTACTGTGAGCTACATTCTGTTTTTCGCAAGCATATGACAATAACAGACTACAGTGCACTCTTGCTCGGTCGTCCATGGCAACCTAACCCCTGTGCCTCCATGTAGAAACACCAGTCTTTTTGTTGTCTAGTTGTGCGACAGAAAAATGTGCTCTTGGACGTTAATTACACTGCGCGGCTGACTGACTTCGGGTATGCATCCTTGGTGGGGGATATTCCTGAGGCTCTGTTGTATCTCCAACGATCCACTGGGCGAGTGGGAGTCATGCGGTGGAGCGCACCAGAGCAAGTTAAATCAGAAGATAAGAACACCCGGACAATCAAGAGTGATATATATTCTTTTGGTTGTATTGCCCTTCAGGAAAGCTTTTCGGGCACAAAATTTTGACAGACCCTAACATTTGTACAGGTGTTGACTGGCAAACAACCTTGGTCGGAATTTCGGGAAGACGTGGCCGTTCTTCTTCGTTTGGCACAGGGCCAAAATCCTGGCAGACCAGTGTCTCGAGTGGTGGACGACCTCCACTGGGATTTGATCGAAAGTTGCTGGTTGGCGGCAGAGAAGCGGCCTTCAGCAGAAGAGATCGGATCCATCATCCGACGATTCCTGGATGACTGCCCACAGTGCCAGCCTCCTCATGATGTGCTCGCATCGGTCCGCCACCGCTATTGTCTCTCGGCTGAGGTACGATAAAGATTTGAAGAAGGGTGTTCACACCATTGATGAAGATGACCAGCATGCGGAGCATCCTCAGAGATGACCCTGATAGGGAGCATTGGGTGCAATCACGAACGATGTTCTCTATTTGCATGGGTCTTACCTCAGACTTCCGGTAGAGTCGGTATGTATTAGATGGTATGTGTGGTTTCACTCCGTGTTTCCCAACCGTTGTCTTGTGATCTCTCTGGCATTAACCTATTTACTGACGAGCCCTGATTGAATCTCGACCTCACGCCTATGATACCTACATACCACAACCCATTTATTATACCTACAGTCGAATCCCTCATAACCCATACCCCTTCGGCGGCCTCCACAGCACGAAGGACGAAATTTTACTCTAGACTCTTAGTGTACAGTTTGTAGCATGAGTTTTAAAATATCTATATTCTCTGTAGGACATGCCCTGTTTGATTGCTGGTTGAGCCTCTTAGACTAGGGTGGCCAGAAAGGGTATGGGTTATGAGGGGTTTGACTATATTGTTACCTTTCCTTGTCCATTCCAGGCTTGACACAAAATGCCCCTCGCAGTGCACTCTCTGCCTCTTCCATCCAGAGTGTTTCATGCCGAGAACCATTGTAGATGACAATAATGTCACCATCCAAACCTGGCACACGTACATGATCACAGGAGCTGACGCCCACCAAGTATGCCCCTGAACGAGTCTGGGGGTCCAAGAGCCAGACGGCATTCTAGCCCGGCGAATACCATATACCTTTTTGACGGATAGTGGTCCCTTATCAGAAGAAGCGTCGTTTGCAGGTCTGGATTATTCTGGTACGATGCTCCTTTCTGTGGAGACAGTGTATCTACATCACCCCATCCATGCAATCAAATGCCTAGAGCTGGCATATGCCAGTTCGGGTATCTGCATTTTGCAACGAGGTATGCTTTCTTCTTTTCCTCGCTGTGCTGTTTGTATCTGTTATCTATGCTCAAGTGATTGGGAGTGCTGTTAGTCTGGCCCTTCGGTTGGTCGGGACTCCGATGACGGTGTTCGTCTCACACATGCATCACTCGTCGCTGTGGATGACAATCAGCGTACAAGGACAGAGCCGTTTGATACCTTAGACGAGCCCTCCGCGTGGGCCTTGGCTCTCGGGTCGAGCGAGGATCCAACAAGGCCAGGTGCCCAACACGTCAGCACGCATTGCTGGCCGGATGGACAACGTCCACGTTTCTGTTCCCCCACGGGCAGCGATCCCCATCAAGGGACTACGCGACAACAGAACCCCTTTTTTCCTCGTCTGGACGCCTGCATCTGTCGGATGACATCGATATTGTTCGTGACGGGTATATATTGTCTCCGAGGTACGATCTCAAGGATCCAAGGAACGCTCCTTGTCGGAACGGACGATGTGGAGTCTGCCACAGAGAAGATATATGTGACCTCAATCGCGCTTGTTCGACCACGCTGACGGCATTTTTGTTGTCTCAGTTGCGATGGCACCGCCGCCAAGTCTGGTTCTGCTTCTTTGAATGACTGTGTGAGATCGAGAAAAAATGACTTTTTTTTTTTTGGCGTGGGTGGGACGGCGGTCGGAAACTCGATCCGATCTTCGGAGGTCCTCGCAAGCAAAGCCTCACGCTTGGTCAGGAAAAACCCACGTCGACGCGATCGCCAGTGGGGGGTGGTAACCACCTGATGACGCGGCGACAGTGCGCGCGGAGTTGCGAGACTCGCCGCAACAACACACACCAGAGAGGCTGACACACGTCGACTAGGTGATTGATCGGGGCGTGCTGAAGAACGAGTCTTCGGGAGGTCGGGACAAAGCCTTGGCCCTGCCTAGCATTTTTTTTTGGCCGCCAAGCCGCCTGTCTCGCTTGTCAGAACCTGCCAAGCTATCGTCGAGGAACAACAAGACGGACCGGCATCCCTTTGACTTGCTTGGTGCAACGGAAACAGTCTTCGTTGCGTTTCAGACACTGCTCCGTACCGGCGATCAACACAGGGGCAGTGGGTTTGAAGCAAGTAGTGGAGTATCGGAGTTGCTTTGTCAGCCTTATCGATAACAGGGTGGGATCGGCAATCACTTGGAGTCCGTCGGGCACATTAACAATGTCTTTGGAATCACTGCCAGCAAAACGGGATCCAAAAAACTTGTGCCGTCGAACCAAAAAGCAACCGTGCGCGTGAGAGGCAACCAAGATAATAATTCATTTCTCAACGTTGGCATTCAACAGTATACATGTTCAAAGGGAGAGCCCTATACTAGTATGGGGTGTCCATGCAAGAAGAGATCCACGTCTCAGTAATTCAATTCAACACGCCAAAAAAAGACATTCAAGACAAGAAAAAAATCAAGAAAGGGCGACACCCAGTCCCGCAAACGGTTGAACGTATGAGCGGTTGACACGATGGCGATATAAGCAGCGTACGGTCGTTGAGGACCCCAGCTATTCGTCAATAGAAAAAAAAAAGAAACAGGATCAATTTAGGGACGACAAAGGCGTGCCCTTTACCAGATGCGTGTTTCGAGCAAGAGATCATTGTCGCCCTCCAGTCCGATGCAAGCCTTGAGGAAAGCATCGAGCGCATTGCGCTGCCTGCCAAGACTGTTGACGACGTCCGTGCCCGGCTTCACCAACGGTGCCTTGCACATGTAAGACAAAAGAGACAACACCGGGTACAGCGGCGCAAAGTCAGTCTGACCGACGGTGAGGTCACGGTACTTGACGCGGGTAAGTAGCTCCGCAAGGATCGCCAAATCCAAAATGAGCGGCGTCGCCAACAGAGAATCCTGCACGCGGAGAAAAAAATTAATGAAAGAGCGGAAACGGACCTTTCGTGAAATATACGTACTTCACACTGGTTGAAGATGTTGATGGTCTGTCTGCCACCACAGAAAATCTCAGAGTAGTACTCGTCGATAGCCCTCTTGGAGTCTCCGACCGCGGGCACGTACTTGATCACGACAATGTGATCCGGGTGCTCACCCTTGGCTGCCTTTCCTTGGGTCCCAACAGCAGGTGGCTTGTAGAGTAAGCGGTTCGCGTCGACCATGTCGTCGACGACGCTACTCTTGCTAATCTCTTTGCTCTTGAACTGAGGCTCAGCACTCAGGTTATGGCCATCGTTGTTGCCGAGGTGGTTGTAAGACGCGATGGACAATGGCTTGATGCCCGCATTCACCAAGAACTCGGCGAGAACAGACTTGAGCTTCGTTTGTCCGGACTTGAGGTCATCTCCACCAATAAAAGACTTCTCGCGCTCGGCGAGCTCGATGACACCGGGGACGAAGGTGTTCTGGGGAGCACCATTTACGAAAGGCTCACCCTCGAGGATGGCAGCAACGGCGAACAAGGTTGAAGGAGACACCTCGGAGTGCGAGGAGCGGATGGAAGCAAGAAGATTGTCGGCTGTGTCGTTGACACCGGGGATAACGTCACTGTAACGTTCGGTGTTCGCAGTCCAGAATACAATGACGGAGTCGAGCTGGTTCGCAGCCTTGAAACGTCGGATGTCGGCACGAATGTGCTCAAGATGGGCCTGTTTATCGGCACCAGGAATAACGTTATCAGCACGGGTTTCTTGGTTGGCAGCTATGAAGTCGGGGTAATAGATTGAAGGAAGAGGAGCACCAAGGAGAGCCATGTGCGGCTTTACTTGACGCTGGAGATCGTAGTCGAGCACGCGAGCACGCTCCATGGCCTTGTCCATGGGCATGCCTGAGATGTCCCATCCTCCGAGAACGAGATCATTGGGATGAACCATGGGGAGCACGTCGCAGATGGGAACATGAATTTCCTTGGCGGTTTTGGAATCGGAACCAATGCGGACAGTGGAAGCACGAAGGACAGAGCCGATGTAATTGGGCTGCTGAATACCATCCTTGGTATGCCAGGAGATCTGGTGCTTGTTGGCAAGGATCGTCGCGCAAAGAGTGGTCCCATTGTTTCCACCCATGCCGATCATCATGAGCCTGCAACGATTCGTAAGTCGACGCGAACAATAGAGAGCCAAGATTGCACACCCGGTCTTCCCCACCTTGCAGGTGGTCTGGAACTCGAATGGCTTCACGGTAGGAGTGACGTTGAACTGGCCGTCGGAGACGACCACGTCAGCGCCCCGATAAAAATACTTGGCGGTGATGTGCTTGTCGGTGTAGGTAGTGTTTTCTGAGTTAACCTTGATGTACCCTGGACGACGAACAGCGGTCGGATGAATTGGAACGATGGATTCGAGCACAGAGTATGGGGTGTTGTACCCCGACGCGTAGGACTGTGGAGACATGATGGACTAGAGGGGTAGACGAGCGGACTCAATGGGTAGCAAGGAAACCTGCGCAAGTGTGTTTGCTGCCTCGGTGGGGATTGTGAGTGCTACCAAGCTGGTTCGAGTACATGCAAAGAGGTGGGGACACTCTTTGAAGGTAAAGACGCGAAGCCGTCAACGATGTGGGAAGTGAGGCCTTGAGAGAAGAGCAGAGAGCCTTTTATACGTGTAAAATGGGGCTGATAAGACGAGTAAACGCGTACGAGATGGTGGGGCTGGTGGTTCAAAAAAAAAAAAGGGTACTGACAAGCGACACAATTCCAAGTCCGGAACGTCACATTTCTACTGACGTGGAGCCAATCAGATCTTTCAAACACGTTTCGCCTAATTCGCGTTTGTCGATGCGATGATGTGAGAGCTGGCCTGCCGGCTCCAATCAAGGGAGTGCCAACTCATTGTCTCGAAATGAACATTGTTGATGACCGCCTCCCACAGTCTGTCTCAGTCGTCTCGAATGCAAGCGTCACCGGTCACCAACGAATCGCCTATCGCCGACAGGTCAACCGATGGGAAGCAAGTCTCCATCGTACCCATGTGCTTGAATATGAAAATAACTTTTTCTTTAATGGTCTCGCTCGGCCAACGCGGAAAAAAATTCGTCCGTTGACGCTACTAGGTCTTTCGACAAGATAACCGTCTTACCCTGCGCTCCAGTGAGGCCCTCGCTATCACATGCTTCCCCCCTGCTCAGTGCGGGCCGCTCCGCTTCACTATCTACTCGCTAGAAGAACCGATACTGGTGTTGCGTATGCATTCCTGCGCTTAATTATTTGGTATCGTCCTCCGCTGCACACGAAACCTTAATGCGGTTATTATGGGCATAGCCAATGAACCGCATGTTTCATTCGGGACTTCCAAGATCCCTTGTGCACTCACTCAAGTTTGTTAATAGCGAGCAGCGCTACCCATTAAAGGCAACCCTAGTCATAGGCACATGTGAAGGGCGAATTGGAAGTCGAGACGGCTCTCACTCAGGAGAGGCGCAGGACGTAGGCCCTCGGCGCAATCACCACGAACGTGCCACCGGGTACAGAAAAGACCCGGTGTCAGTTCCTGACACGTTTGGACTCTATCTCACGCCTCAAATTAGTGGCCTCCTAGGAATGAGCGATTCTCAGATTTACCTGTCCTCCTGTCAAAGGAACCAAGATCAAAGCAACACTTTCTTTGCCACCCACGTCAATGCCTGGAGGTGTATTTTTGTATGGATCACTCATCATTCTTGTGCGCGTGTGCTTGAACATGAAACGAGCGCCACATTGATGGTTCGAGACCTCCGGTTATCGGTTATGCTAACCCATTTAAGTCTTTCTCTGCTCAACCTCTGGTCGGGCCCAGCTTAAGGGGAAGAAGCACATAACACAGGTTCTCGGGTCGTGCCAACTCGCGGTGTTCCAGTAAAGTTCTTCCTACATGAGTCTATCGAGCAGCTGAGGTGTACAGCGATCCAGCATCCAAGCCAGCCTTTCCATCGATTTGTGGGCCCTCAGAATGAACCCAAGAAGTGTTTTACAGCATTTGGGGCCCATTATGAGGGCTAATTTCAGGACGCCACGCCATCCGTCCGACTGTTCACTGTCAGATATAGGATCGGTGCCGAGTCCGGCAAGCCTCCATTAGCCAGGGCCTGGGTCGTGTGCCCTTGGATATAAATACGAGGAGGCGAAAACTTCCTGGCGTGGTGAAAATGCTTTCATACCTTCCTCTGATTGCTCAAATATTCGGGCCACCGACGTTCACGACGAACACGGTCGACCCGTCTTACCTCTTCAATAGCGTCAGCTCCAGTTGTCCTGCCTCTAGTGGTATCTCCTGTCAGAGTACCTCCGTATCTGACACATGCTGCACTGAGTATCCGGGAGTATGTTACTCTTCGCCACTCGTGCATGCTTTCCTTCTCACATTTGCATTCTAGGGCCTTTTGCTGCAGACTCAGGTACTCATTTCTTCACCAAGAACTCCACTGACAGAGCTGACTGGCGTTTACAAAAGTTCTGGGACACGAACGTACCCGGAAGCCCTCCTGAGAGTTGGACAATCCATGGTACGTGATTACCCCAGGGAGGGAGCGGTCGTACTTACGTTCACTATAGGCTTATGGCCTGACAAGTTTGTTCATCATCCGTCCCTACTGTAGACCATCGTTAACCTTATTACCGCTGACAGCTGCGACGGCACATTCATTGAAAATTGTGATCCTTCTCGCAGCTATGACATCCGTGAGGTGCGTTCGGGACATCGGCGATGACTCGGAACTGACAGTCCTGTGTAGCTTCTCACGAGTCAAGGGGCGACTTCCACACTTGACTATATGCAACAATTCTGGTTGAACGCTGATGGTACCAACGAGCACCTCTGGAACGTACGAGGGCGCTTTGTTTGTCTAAATGGAGATTGTGTTGATCATATCCACAGCATGAATGGGAGACACATGGCACGTGCTACAGGTAGCAGCCACTGTCGACACTCCCATCCGTATATCATTCTAAGTTCCATTCCGCAGCACGCTTCAACCTACTTGCCTACCGGAGGGAAGTCCCCAGGGGTCCGAGGTAGGTTGTTTGATACGCCGTGGTGAATCTCACGCGCACACATGATTGACGTCCGCTTCTCCGTTTTTCTCAAAGGCTGTGACGTACTTCCAGAACGTTGTTCAGCTGTTCCAGACGCTCCCCACGTACACGTGGCTCGCAAATGCAGGGATCACGCCCTCTGAGGATCAAACCTACACACTCTCAGAGATCATTTCCGCTCTTGAACAGGGTTCTGGCGGTGTAAGTTCTGGTGCACCTTCGTGGCCTGTGCTCTCGAATCTGAAACCATTCCGCGTATGACAGTACACGCCTGCCGTCGGTTGCAAACATGGCAGACTAGATGCAATCAGCTGGTACTACAACTTGCAGGGCTCGCTTCTCGACGGACAGTTCGTTCCTATCAGTAAGCACAACCGATGACCTGGCTTGATCGATCATGGGACGAAACGATATCTTCACAGACTCGCCAAAGGAATCGACTTGCCCCCACAGCTATATTCACTACCCCCCAAGGGAAGTCTGAGCAGCTCCCCTGTAGGTTTCGAGGACGGTCTTGCGTAGAGAAAAGAGCTTTATGTACATAGAATGGTCGGTTTTCTTAGCCCATTGTATGGAGCTTGGTCCTATACAAGTATTGACCGTTGCAATCGTTTGCACCAGACGAACGAAGTGTACAACTACCGCCACGTTGGGGTAGCGACGAACGTTCTTTCTGTTAGTCGCAGAAGTGCTTGATGGCGTTCGGTCCCTAGCAGAGCTTATATGCAGGGCGGTAAAGTGCCACCGCTAGTGATGAGTAGTTTCCTGAAACCGGGGACTTACGCGCCCCACTATCGAGCGACGTCTCTCGGTAAAAAGTGTGTTCAAGTTTTGTCGTACCGCCGGGTTCTCTTCCATATACATACACCTCGAACCCATTTTCCCGCTGTTCCGTGCAGAGACATCACATTAGACGGTTGGCTACTGTCTGGCTTCTGGTTCTCCAGGCGCATCACCTTGCCTCGCCGGGTCTGTATTCAGTTCCGCGGCAGCCGTCATGAACCTAGACGAGCGACTTGTCACGCTCGAAACAGGGCAGCATCGGACTATGCCACCTACTGTGCGGCATGGGTGCCTGCGAGGACCCTCATCGCATCCAAGTCATTTTGGAGCTGTTCCATTAGATCGGCTGTTTGGCTAACCGCGCGAGACATGTTCTTTATACTGGCAGCCAGCTGTGCATACAGCCTGTCCTTGGCCTGCGTAGCACCTGACCGACTCATCGTAGATGCTAAGGATAACGCGAATGTTCCCACGGTTCCAAGTACGTGCAGTCTTTCGGCGGGTTATAAGCGACGCTTGTAAGGCTTGATTGCTAACCATGATGTCGAGAAAATGACGGGCATGTTGGCCTACCGGCCATAGCTTGGTGGTAGCCAGCCATTCCAAGCCCAAGTTGCGTGCTATGGCCTGGCGACGAGTCCGATTATGGTCATTCTTGTCAAGCTGTGTGACGCCCGGGCCCAGACGTGCTCAGCCCCGGGTTCCTTTCCTGTGCCTCTTCGACAATTACCATGACCAACACGCAGGCGCATTTCGACAAAGCCATTCAAGAGATCGAACACAGAAATCCTCCGAATAGACCTACGGCCGATTTCTCGATACAACAGCTCGATAACGGTGCGGTCATCAGCACGCGGGAACGAATCATCAAAGACGTAGCGTTTCCCCTCTTTCTTCCGTCTGGTGGACATCGCTCATAGACATCGCTTTCTAGGTCGTGCAGCCAGCCGTAGGCATTCCGACAGATGCTCAGTTTTTCTCCCCAAACGACCCCACCAAGCCCAATCTCGATTTTCTCAAGGATCACTTCTGCCACGAAGGCAGGATTCGGGAAGACCATGCCCTCTGGATCATCGAGAAAGCCACCGCTCTGTTTCAGGGAGAACCCAACGTTCTCGATATCGATGCTCCCGTTACAGGTGAGATCCCAAGACCTCGTTGCATGTGCTCCCGCGAGGTGCGCAGCAGTCCTTGTTCTGATCCGATCATTACTTTCTGCTAGTCTGTGGTGATATTCATGGTCAATACGTGCGTCGATTCACTCTGTACCTCGCACAAGATGCACGGGACTGATACCATATCAAGTATGACCTCATGAAACTCTTCGAAAAAGGCGGAAACCCAAAGACTACTCGATACCTATTTCTAGGCGATTACGTTGACCGAGGATACTTCAGTATCGAAGTAATTTATCTCTTTGATCACCCAAACTCTCCCTGATCCTCCTTCAAAGTGTGTCTTGTATCTCTGGTCCCTGAAGATATGTTTTCCTGATAGCTTGTTCCTCCTCCGGGGTAATCATGAATGCCGACGTTTGACCGAGTACTTTACATTCAAGATTGAATGTGAGATATATTCTTCTTTTAGATCTGCTCGCTACATCTCCAGATGTTTCCAGGCCAACGCAAATATTCCGAGCGCTTATATGATGCATGCTTGGAATCTTTTTGTGCGCTCCCGCTGGCTGCTATAATGAACAAGCAATTCTTGTGCATACACGGTGGTCTGTCCCCTGAGCTCCACACTATCCACGACCTTCAATTGGTTCGCCTTTCGAAGTGACCCTTGAAAGGCTTCGTTCACTCATTTGATATTGTTAGTTGGACAGATTTCGCGAACCTCCTACGCACGGTTTGATGTGCGACATTCTCTGGTCGGATCCGACAGAGGACTTTGGGTCGGAAAAGGGAAAGGATACCTTTCTGAACAATCATGTCAGGGGCTGCTCCTATTTCTTTACGTGAGTATATTGCACTGTTCTGGACGCTATCATCATTGATCGATCTCGTTTTGGTCGAAAGTTACCCTGCCACGTGCAAGTTCCTGGAGAGGAACAATTTGCTTTCCGTAATTCGAGCACACGAAGCCCAGGATTCCGGGTATGCGGCGTCTTTGAGTCCTCGATGCCGGTATTGACCGGCCCTTCTTTCCAGTTTTCGTATGTACCGGAAAGCCCAGGGAACCGGCTTCCCCACTCTCATCACTATATTTTCTGCGCCAAATTATCTCGACGTGTACAATAACAAGGCCGCTGTCCTCAAATACGAGAACAATACGATGAACATTACGCAGTTCAATTGTACGTCACACCCATATTGGTTGCCGAATTTCAAAGATGTTTTCGAATGGAGTCTGCCATTCGTCGGGGAAAAGAGTTCGTTATCTCCTTCTACCGAGGCTGTGCTTGGGGTCGTTGATGCATCCGTCACGTAGTCACCGACATGCTCGTTGCGGTCCTCAATACCTGCTCCAAAGAGGAACTCGAAGACGAGCACATCCCGGAGCCACATCACGAAGATATCCGGGAACGGAGAAGAGTTATCAAGAACAAGATTCTCGCAGTCGGGCGAATGGCGCGCGTATTCGCGGTGCTTCGGTGCGTTGGCTGTCCCAGTTGGCATGGTCCGAATTTCACGCAGCTCTCTGCAGGGAGGAATCGGAAAATGTTTCGGAACTCAAAAATATTTCCTCTACCGGCAAGCTACCATATGGGACGCTGGCGCTCGGCGCAGAGGGCATCAAAAAAGCTATCTCCAGTTTCGAAGACGCGTATGTACCTCCATTTTCTTCCACTACATCATCTACATGTGTGCGACAGACGGCGGTCGGACATCGAGAATGAGCGACTACCGCCCGCTCCACCACTTGCGGGGGAGAAGTCTATCAGCTCGCCAATCCAGCTGGCTACTGTCACCCCTCCGTCCATGCTGCCCTTCATGCCTATACCGGTTACTTCCCGGTCGATCGCATCTTTGAACGACGGACGCTGTGAAACGCCACCCTTGGAGCGCGCGTCCTCTCCGAGCGCATCAAGTATCAGTGCGCCGTCAACCCCACCTCCCCCGGCAAATTCTGATCGCAGGGGCAGTTTGAGGCTGGGAGGGTCGACGAGCCCATCGTCGAGACAGCGGAGCGTCCAGAGTGCGCTCTCGATATTCCACGCTGCGTTGGACGGGAAGAAGGGAGGCCCCTAGGAGTGTGTACCCACGGTTGAGGGGGTACGTCCGAGCTCGTATTGCACCTGAACTTAGACTTAGTTGTGCGTGACGCATGCGTCGCTGGCGGCGTTGCCCAGGATCGGGTTGGGTTAGAGACTGCGGAAGATGAGGGTCTGCGAGTGTCGATTCTCTTGGGGAATGTTCGTCGCGGGGGACGGTCAACAATATTTTGTATTCGCATTCGATGCACGTGTAGCGTCGACCCGCTATGCCATTCCTGAAGGCCTGAAGGTCTGATTCTTGTGGGTGATTTGCAGCCCTGGTCCGTGTGTGTTTTGCCATCATGCCCAGGAAGTGCTGTGAGGAAAGTGAATATCTACATTCCCCCGCCTTGCGTGGGTGTATTTGTCGTGTACACTTGGATTACTATACAATCTTTGTCAAGGAAAAAAAAGCACGACCATGGGCCTTGCCTACTGTACACCGAAGGTGTGCTATAACATCGTGACGATTGTTGCCTCCTCTGAATAGAGCGCAATTTTCCGTCAAATATCGTTGTCCTGCGCAGCCAGAGAGACAGACAACGGCAGTTGAACACCACGGTCGAATTCGCCGTCGACCATGGGCGCCATAACGAACATCTGCTGTCTGACGATCCGCTCCGTCTTGTCCGTCATCGCAAACTCGTATTTGCCCACCAACGTCGCAAGGAAGGTTTGGATCTCGAGAAGTCTGTGTCATCCAAAACAAAACAAACAGTCGATGTTTTGGTTAGACTCTCCGTCATGGAAAGAAAAGAATGCGATCGTACGCGAAGCGCCATCCCAAGCAGGCCCGCGTACCGCTGAAGAACGTCATCCTGGGATGATGGTTAGCATAGGAGGCGAACGGCTTAGCTAGGGTGGGAAACGAGCGCACAGGTGCGAATACACGCCAAGTCCGGGCAACTTCTTGTCGCTGAGTGTACCGTCCAGCCACCTATCGGGATTGAACTCGTGTGCGTCCTCCCCCCAGAGATCTTTATCACTACAGAACGGTGCCCGTCATCCGTGTGCGATGAATGCGAACGTCGCACAGGACAACGAAATACCCACCGGTTGTACGCAGCGATGGCTATAGCAATTTCAGTACCTTTGGGAACGAGTATTTCGTTGATTGCATCCCCAGATTTGGTAAGAATGGGTTTAGAAAGTGGGAGGATTTCGTCTTGAAGGGCCATTCGGAATGACAGAGGCAGTGCGGGGTGGAATCGCAAGCCTTCCTATGAAATGGATGAGGTAGATCGGACAACGTATGCTCAAAGGGGCGGGAATACCTTGATCACGGCATTCAAGTACTGCATACCTTCCAAGTCTTTAAACTCGAGCTGCGAATCCCCGCGTGCGTAGACAGTAGCCATCGTCTTCCTTATTTCGTCTCGTAGCCTGGATTGAATTTTGGGGTCTCGGGCGAGCTCCAGGAATATCCAGGACATGGAGGTCGACGTGGTCTCATGGCCTGCGATGAGAAGCGTTCTACACGCACGACATATTCGTGGGTTTTAGTGTGTGTGGAATGTCCGATGAAACGTACCGCATCTGCGATAACAACTCGTCGTCAGATAGCTTAATCTTCGCACTTGCGTCCATGTTGGCCTTGACTACAGGCGGGTAAGGAGGGCAGGTCGGTAACAATGAGTGACATGATGGTGCACACCGAGTAAGCTAAAGATGTCTCTGTTTCCCTTGCCCTGTAGGAGAGCATTTGCCTTCTCCTTCACCAATCCCTTTGCGAGATCAGTAACCGTCTTTCTGACATCACGTGCACGTGCAAGCTTAGGCCCTGGGCCATGATCTGCAATCAACTGATATATCCATGTTGGGATGTACTTTGAGGCTGTTTGTATGAAAATTTGCTTCGCAGGAGGCAGACCAAAAATGTCACCACTGAGAGAGTAAGCGATAACGCTGGAAAGTTTGGAGTTGAAACTAACAGGTAGTTTTTATATTTCCTTGCAAGCGGATGGGAATCATTTTGGATGCTGCCAAATTGAACATCAAATGCAGCTGTAGAAACGATGAGCAATAAAAACCTTCAGAAAAGAAAAAGACCATGCCATGGCCAATTGCGTCTAATGCCCCACGCGAGAGCCACGACATAACATTGATGTTGACCCGGTCATTGCTGCTCCCGACGGTTTCCGACCACCTCGTACTTATAGACTCGGCGCAGTCTCTGAATATTGGCAGGAAGGCTTTGGATTCTTTCGGCCCAAATCCAGGAAACAGTACACTTCTTTGTCGTTTATGGTCATCGCCTATCATGCGGTTAATTTGAGCACAAAAAATTAAGCAGATGAAGGCTACCTTCTGACCATACAATCCCGCTCCCGTTCAACATCCGTGAGATGACACGAAGATTAGGCAGCTTTCCAAATGTGTAAGCCGATGCGTTCAACATCTTTTGCAGAGCCTTCGGATCCGCGACGAGGAGTCGATCTTCCTGTCATCGGGACATAAACTAAGAATGTTATCGGTCCGAGATAGTAAATTGACTTGCCCCAAAGACGCTCTTGAAGCGAACCACGTTTCCGTACTGATTGTGCCATGCAAAGTCTGCTTCACCGACTGGACGTTGGAGCAGCTCGAGCAAGTTGCCTGGACAGTGTTGGGGAAGTATTCTATGCAAAGCATAAAGGATAGACTTTACCGAAGATAAACGAAGGTGACTTTGGCCCAGGGATCATAGAAAGTGAGGGACGAGTGGAGCGTTTGAACAGCGCATGAGCGAGAATGAAGGCAGTTAGCCCTACAAGCGTATAGAACGAGATCATGGTAGGACAAACTTGCTATGGATGATCCCATTGCAAAACCTGCTTTTATGGACGATCCGATGGCCCCGGCACCTCTTGGGCAATTGTATAAGCCTTCTCGGTCCTTGTTGCCAGTTTCTTCGTATCGTTTCGCATCACCATCGTATCAACCCGTATCGATTCGGTTTGTTTCATCGAAGCCAGCAAACGCAGGCGCTATACAATAAGCGTCGAGTAACAAGTTCCTCTGTATAGTATGACACGTGTCCTGGTTAGCGAGTCCCAGGTTTAATACAATCAGTTTTATGCGTTCAGGTAGCAAGGCCGAGTTGCAATTGGAAGTTTCTCTCGTAGTCTGGCTATAAAATTCAGAATGACGAGCTCCGTTCATTTAGATCCTGTCCCTGCAGATCAATTAATCATGGCCATCCAAGGCCATTTTCCCGCAGTTATACATGGCCCCGGTTACGACTACGCAGATGAGCGCGGCAGTTGCTTCCGCTCTCAATTGATATCTCCGTGATTTGCTATCGAGGAGCAGCTTCCTACGAATAAAACGGCTATTATTCCATGCTCGTTTGTCATCCCGCATTCCATGACTCAATGGCCATGACCATGGTTGCTTGTTGATCGCAAGCGCAATAGGCGAACGATTCGTACCGACTCGGATCAGATACCCACCTGGGAGATGATTTTCCGCGTGAATTGCATTCCTGAATAACATTCATAGTTCAGGAAAGAGACGGGACCTTTTTATTCAGGTCCTCTTGATACGTCGCTTGCACCGGCAAAGGAGGAAATTGACCAAATATCTGCATGCCTTCCGTACTCCGATAGTAAACGGGCGTACTAGTAAGTCATGGTGGCGTAATAGTGACATCCAGGCAAGTAGAACCGACTATACCCGCCCCGTTTTATCGTCACGCCGTCTCTTCCTCAAACCCTCATGACGGTCTCCGAGACAACAGCGCTGTTACGTCGACCGAAGTATTGTTCATCCTCACCATGCTCCTGGGAACTTCGAAGTTGAGGTTGAGGTTTCGAGGGATCGCTGGCTTCTCCGATTGTTTTGTATCCATGGGTCGACGTCGTCTTGGTAATACTACGTCGACTTTGGTTGGTCTGACCTTTCACTATTTCATTTGCATATGTGACAGAAAGTATTCACCTCATTGCTTCAGATACCTTCTTCAATGTTTCTCATTGAACCCTTGAGCCGAAGGAAGAATGTGTTTGACCACCGATATACATAAATATGCTAGGTCTCCCAACAATGTCTACCTTACTTTGTGAACTTGATGGAACATCCTCCAAAGAAGGTCTAGAGACGGAACCAGTCGGAGCACAAATCATTTGTGCAAACATATATCCCTATCTATGGCACTCGAGCAATAGAATTCTTGGTATGTACCTATTGGCTATCTCGTGGCTAAGCCAGCGTTTTTTGTGTCTTAAAACCAAGGGCCCAGGATCGTCCAGATAAACCTAGCATGTCGCATCATTTCCGCGACGTGGGAGTGGGCTTGAGGCAAAATCAATAAAGGTAGTAGACACCAGCTATAACTACAGCATCGATTCTTTGGGTGACCTTTTGCATCATGCAGAGGACAATGGTTCTGAGAGGATCCAGTCTTTCCTCGGTATATAAGACAGGTAAGCTCTGTAGATATAGTCACATGTTTATCCCTTGCATCCTCTGTTTGTTGTGCATTCATGAAGAATCTGGAACGACAGAGATACTATGGTAATGGCTCCGTGGCCTACTTGATGGTGCGCGAGCAATATTTCATTTAACACGATGTCGGGGAAGGACATGAAATTACAGCTCGTGCAGGTCATTGGTTTGATCTTTCCACTATTCATTGCATTGCGATACTGAGCAACTTTGTTTAATTGAAATTAACTAGATGTGGCAGTAGTCCATGTACCGAGCACCTCACAGCCTCGTCTCCATCTATTTGGGCGCCCATTTTCCGCAGCCAAGAATCTATAACGGCTGTTTAGTCACCGCGCATGTGTTGGCCATAATTTGTTGATGGCGCAAGGAGGTTTACCAATCCACTACCAACATGCATCGGAGGATGACTGAAACGGTCGCTACAGGCTGAAATAAAAGCCAGCGTGCATGTAGTCTCCCTATCACCACCCTCGAGCATTCCTTCCAGTATTGACCAGCCTGCTGTCTATCTTCATTCATGCCGACATCTCGCGCTCTCTTTCTCAAAGAGGCATCCGGTGCGCTTGAAGTAGGCACCAGGGCTATACCTGCTCCTGGACCGGGCGAGATCCTCGTGAAGGAGGTCGCTGTGGCACTAAACCCTTTGGAATGGAAGATCCAAGCTAATGGTATCCTTTTGAGCCATTACCCCGCTGTCTTGGGGAGCGATGGTGCGGGAGAGGTCGAGGCTGTAGGAGAAGGTGTGACACAGTTCAAGAAGGGTGATAAGGTGTATGTCCCGTTGTGATTCTGTCGAGTGCAACTGGGTCATCGTCCTTACTCATAACCTTGCACCAGATTCCACCAAGGTGGGCTGCCAGGCGGTGATTACGCGACTTTCCAGGAGTACGTCCTGGCACCTGCCGAGATCGTTCATAGGGTGAGATATGTTTTTCGTGCATCGCAAACACATCTACATCTCCCACAGCTTCCGGCCAACGTCACTTTTGAACAAGCAGCCTCGTTCCCACTCGGGCTCGGCACGACAATCATCCCCTTTTACTCTCCATCTCCTGTCGGAGTTGGGCTGAAGGCACCGTGGGATGGTGGACGTGGGTACTATACAGGTCAACCGGTGGTGATCTTTGGAGGCGCAGGCTCCATTGGACAGTATGGTGTGTCGCCGTCTCGCCCAAAAATGCTACATGGCCAACAAATTCCTCATGTGATCGATCGCATATTTTCATTTAGCCATCCAGTTCTCCAGAATTTCCGGCTTCTCGCCGATTATAACTACAGCATCACTGCGAAACACAGACCTCCTCAAATCTCTCGGTGCGACGCACGTCCTCGATCGCAACCTCTCCGCCTCGGCCCTTGCCTCTGAAATTGCGAGCATCACCACAAAATCGATCCCTTTGGTGTTTGATACAGTCAGCGCAGAAGAGACTCAACAACTTGGATACGACATCGTTGCAGAAGGAGGACACCTCATCATCGTCTTGCAGTCCTCGATCATAACGAGGCCTGGAAGCACCAAGACGGTGGTGGGTGCTCGCGGAAACGTGCAACTTCCCATGAACAGGGAGATTGGTCGCGTGCTGGCACGGCACTTGACAACATTGGTGGAAGCTGGCGATATCGTCGTACGTACCCTGACTTTGTGAGTCTATGAGCTCACTCACATTGTTGTTAGCCGAATCCGGTCGAGATCGTTCCAGGGGGATTGAATGGAATCGCCACAGGATTGGAGAGGATGAGGAACAACCTTGTCAGTGGGAAGAAGCTTGTCGTCCGTCTTGACGAGACGGCTTGATCAAAGTAGTTGGTTGTGGTCGGAGTGGTGGCGCTTATAAGCGCTCAGAGTTTTTTGCATCTGTAATATAGTATGGACCCAGAAGAGACGCAGTAAATTGGCCACTGATCGCTGATACATGGAAGTGCCGTTAAGATGTTCTCCGCGAAGCACCAATCTATTTTCGTAAGAAATTTGTAGACAAGTGACACGAGGGTTAACCCCAACCGGGATCAGCACGGGGGTCTAAAGAAGCACAAGGTATGTCAGGTGCGTGGAAATCTCTCCAGAGGGAATGCTAAACTAGTAAGGGACAGCATCCCATGAACGTACCAACTTGCAAAACACAGGAACTTGACCAAAAAAACCATGCTCAGGTCTATCAGAACGCGCTTTTAGCCCCCGTAAATATGCTCGATCGACCGCCATCACTCGCCTCGCCAATCCGTAGGTTGAAGGAATCCTGGTAAGTACCAGCTAAGATGGACGGTTTATTGCATTCTTTGAATCAAGATGGGGAAATACTTAGGACGAGTAACTCACTCAGAGAAAGACAGAGTAGAGCCTTGCTTCTTCGA
This sequence comes from Guyanaporus albipodus, assembly GCA_038088995.1. Lineage (NCBI taxonomy): Eukaryota > Fungi > Basidiomycota > Agaricomycetes > Boletales > Boletaceae > Guyanaporus > Guyanaporus albipodus. The sequence goes on along the minus strand of JBBPKA010000094.1, from coordinate 50,200 downwards.
GGTTTCTTATGGATCGTATAGAGTTTGGGAACTTTTTCACGCACTCCGGACTGCTATCCCCATGGTATTTGTCACCCTGCCTTTGAATGCACAGCAGATTAGTAACTGTGCAATGCATATGAGGCATGAGACGCAAGGTACTACCACAGCGGCACTTGAAAGCTGGTTAACATGGAATCGGTGACGTGTGCAGGTACTATGCACTTACGCGTCTCAAAAGTGGCAACGATGCGACACAGGCTTCAAATCTGTAGAGCACCCCTGTCACGTTAAACAAAATTTGTCAGCCCACATGAGGCGTATTTGGGGTCAGCGGATGCTCTGAGTGAGCATGAGTTGGCACAGCATTTTACATGCTAATAGAGGATATGCACCTGGCAAGCTAGGTGGCTATGCTGCAAGAAAAGACATGTTTGGGTAGATGAGGACCGCTGAGCAGAGATTTCGCCACCTGGTCCGACAGGGATCGCACCATCAAAGACGAGAATATATTTACGCAGTTTATCGTAGCGTTAAATCCGAACACCAAGGCATCCAGTGAATAAAATGGCATGACTCGTGATCCGGAACTGACGGGTGCTAGATAGGGCTTGCGCATGCAAGCCGAAAATATTTCGCAAAGGGTCCAAGGTTTGACATTGTCGAGCCTCAAGATGGTTCGCGTGTCACGAGCATAGTTCCCGTAGGAGAGACACCATGGTTGAGAAAGTTGTGCTAGAGATTGACTTGGTGGCCCAACTTCACTGCCTATCGTGGGGAAATCAGTGTCTTATGTAAAGGTCGGTTTTCACTGTCTTCCGAGCTGACTGCTTCACATCATTTTTTCGCGAGCATCTTCAGGGCTACATCACGCTCCGGATGGCAGGGTATTCATTACGAACACTTCGGAATTTCTGTCAACTGGCTTCCATGCAAAACATCTTTCATTGGTGACGACTTTCAGTTGTAGGTTTCTCAAAGTTTATTGAGTCCACGAGTCGCCAACTTCTGGATGTCGATGGCATGGAGGGTACCATCGAGGTTGCTTGACAGAGTGCGAAACGCACAAGGCGAGATAACATGAACTTGCAATTGATGCAAAGTTATGTTCTGGTGGCCCCACCTTTTCACTTTTGTACGCGGCCTCGCGTTCTCAGTAATTGTGAGCGCTGAGGATGGTCTTATCGAAGCTTCATTTCGGTGAGTGATTTTGTGATGCTGAAGGTGTTTAGATGCGGAGACCGCGTCTGATGGCGGTAACAAGACGACCAAAAGATGGCAAAGAGGCTATGAGGTACACTGCCTAGCTTCACACGACAGTACACCTCATCATGCTGGCCTCTCCATCTTTTGGTCGCCATCGGACGCTCTAAAGAATGTTTAGTCACCACTCCCGAGTCGGCCGGCATGTGACGATGGCGCAAGCAGTCTTGCCAATAGCGTGTATCGGGCACTGGCTGAAACAAGTGATAGAGACCAAAATAAAAGCCAGCTGGTGTGAACCATCCTATCGCCATCTCCGAGCGTTCCCTCCAGTATCGACCCACCCGTTTCTCAACTTTACCATGTCGATCTCTCGCGCCCTCTACCTCAAGGAATCACAAGGTGCATTTGAAGTAGTCACCAAACCTCTGCCCACTCCCGGAGCAGGAGAAATCCTCGTCAAAGAAGTTTCTGTGGCACTAAACCCCATCGACTGGAAAATCCAAACCTATGGTAGTGCCATTGTATCTGAATACCCAGCTATCTTGGGCAGCGATGCCGCTGGGGTGGTTGAGGCCGTAGGAGAGGGTGTGATACAATTCCAGAAGGGCGATAAAGTGTGCGTGGGCTCTGTCCATCCGATGCGCTGATCGATGCCTATGCATGTGTCTCTAGATTCCACCAGGGTGGATTGCAAGGTGGTCACTACGCGACTTTCCAGGAATACGTCCTGGTACCTGCAGAGATCGTCCACAAGGTAGGATAGATGTTTCTTTCCTCGTTAACGTATGGATCACGGAACAGGCTTCATTAATAGCTCCCCTCCAACATCACCTTTGAACAAGCTGCGTCGATCCCGCTTGGCGTTGCCACGACTATCATTCCTTTCTACTCTCCCGCCCCTGGTGGTGTCGGTCTGAAGGCACCCTGGGATGGTGGCCGTAACCACTACAAGGGTCAACCAGCGGTCATATTCGGAGGCTCAGGCTCCGTCGGACAATACGGTGCGTCACATCCTCTCTATGTACTCCCGCACTCCCTTATATAATACAAAACCTTCACGGCGGATCGTCCCTGGTATTTTAGCCATCCAATTCGCCAGACTTTCCGGCTTTTCTCCAATTATCACTACTGCATCGTTGCGGAACGCTAGCCTTCTCAAATCTCTCGGCGCGACCCACGTCCTTGATCGTAACCTCTCCCCTTCGGCCCTTGCGTCTGAAATCACAAAGATCGCCGTGAGGCCGGTTCCTCTAGTGTATGACACAGTCGGTGCAGAAGACACCCAACAACTCGGATATGACATTGTCGCAGAATCAGGACACGTCGTCGTCATCCTTCCGCCCTCGATCAAAAAGAAGCCTGAGAGCACCAAGACGGTCGTGGGTGTCTTTGGAAACGTACAGATTCCCGCCAACAGGGAGATTGGTCGTTCGTTGGTCAAGGGCCTGTCAGCGCTGATCGAGGCCGGCGACATCGTCGTACGTGTCTCCTTTTATCACGAGTTGTTCACAGACGACTCATCGGCACTCGCTATCAGCCCAACGAAGTCGAGGTCGTACCGGGTGGATTGAACGGTATCGCTGCGGGATTGGACAAGATGAGGAAGAACCTCGTCAGTGCGAAGAAGCTTGTCGTCCGTATTGCCGAGACGGCCTAGTCGACAGGACCCGTTCTGGCAGAGATCTAACGCTGCCGTCTTGTACATACTTGCTTAAGGTCACCTGTAGTATAGAATAAGGGGGAAATGACAATATGTAAATAGATTTCAAATGCCAATACTAAGAGTACTCGCTCGATTGATCGATTGGTTTATGAGATGATCCTAGAGTCCCAGAGTCCAGGAGGCAACGCACCCAACGACAATGTCCGCTCATTCGATACATACATCAAATTGAGTACGGCAGGGTTATGGCAGTGCAGTGGCAGTACGAAGTTAGGGGCAGAGGGTGCGGAGAGTGCCGGACCGCAGTCAGCCGAGCGAGGTATGCCATGCGCGCACACTTCCACTCGCCACGACTACGGCGAGACTGTCGGTCCTAGCCTCTCCAACACACCAAATTCATTTGGCCTGGTGGTTATTCGGATCAACGCAGACTCGAAAGTTCATCGCCCACACAACGACGTGGACCTTTATTACGGAGAGAGAATATGACTGACCGACTTTGGGAGCCGGTACGTCTCAGAAGGTCCAGCACCGAGCACATATGAGATTCGATGTTACTATATATCTCGCTCCCGTCGTATTTTCGCGAGACGGTCGACTTGGTCACCATTGTCATCGTGACCGTGCCCAGCCACTAGGCATCAGCTCTTTCGCTCCAGTGACCCACATTGGGTGTCTCCAAGTACGCCAGGCAACGGTCGGGTATCGACGCCGAAGATTGGATCACGGAGAAACACCCCATCAGATCGAGACGGGGTGACGAACGCGATCGGTTCGCTCACTACCAGGGTACCGCCCGTGAACAGGTTCTTTGGTGAGCACCAGGAATACCAATACCCGCTCTAAAAAAAAAGAGCGGCGAGTCCATGCTGCGGTGCTGGCGGTGGAAATCCCCGAGAACCTCTTTTCTGAGTACTGAGTTCCCAAATCCATCGAGACTTGGGGGCTGTGAGACGCCGCCAGAGCCAAAAATGCTATGGCACTGCACCAGACCTCGAGTTCAAGCATCGGGGGTCCCCGTCCGCGACTTACCCTCTCGGTCTAGCGTCCCAACGCCAGGGGCCAATAGTATCATGTTAGGCAACTGCTCCCATGCGGCTCCAAAGCTTCCTTGATATACTGTATCAGGTACTTCAGCCAGTCCCGGCAGGATCTAATCCTGGTATGAGCGTATCACACGTACAATCCGCATGCACATGTCAGAACCACTCCTATCTGCCGAGCCTATCACACGTTCCACCACGCCACATCGAACCGGCGCGGCCTGAATAGCGCATTTGGCAACGAGTCCGCTTGGTCATCCAGATTGATGAAAAGTAGGTTCGGGTTTGGCATGACAGACCAAGTCCCATGGATCAAGCAGATTAGTGACAGAAACGACAGAACTGCCCACCATATCCGCGAAACTTATCACTGCCCCCGTGAATGGTCATGGTGGCTGGATATCGAAAACGACTCGCCGCTACTGTTATGCCATTGTTCAGTAACGGAACTTCCAGAAATAACAGAATACGGTCCATTCTTTCCAATTCAATAGCCTTGAGGCTGCACCCCTGCAGTCAAGACCCGCGTTCACGGTTCCCACTCCCACCCCTCCTTGGCCCACTCTGGCATCTCCGTCTCGAAACATCCCAGGCTTAGTTCGTACTTCAGGGCATGTAAAAAGATGTAGAGCTTCTCCGGTTTGGGGTCTGGATGTAGCGGTAAATAACACTCGGAGCAATACAGTGTTCCTGTAGCTGGGTCCGTGCTAGGTTCGGGTGCGATCATTGAAGGGATGAGGGAGGCAGCTTCTGCAAGGGTTAATTGACCTGCGTCCTCAGGCTCAGATGGTGACGTGGTACCACTATCAGATATGGGCTTCTCTTGAGTGGCGTATTTCGACCGCAGCAAAGGGGATATTGCAAAGTTCCCAGCGGAGATGTCTGTGCCTTGTCCAAGGGTCTCACATTGGTCTTCCGTAGGCATTTGCTCAGGGACGCTCCTCCCTCCCCTCCTCCGTTTGTTCTGAGGTGGCAATGGTGGGGGTCGTCGGAAATCTTTTGGTGTTAGCGCACCCTTGGCCCGGAAAATGACATCCCGCCATCGGCTCCAGTCTTCATCTTCGTCCTAGGATAAACACAACGTAAGTATTCGTTCTCTCACGCTTACAAATGATGCCAAGTTCCCCGCCTCCTTAATATCCGAAGGGAAACAAAAAGAACCAGTGCGCGACAAGTATAGGACGGACCTTCATATTCCTCAAACGCGTAATGATTTGGACTGCCTCGGTAGAGAGAGATACGGGGGACCCCATGCCAATGTCGTGGCCAGTTTCCCTGGGAAGCAGTCTAAGCTCTCGTGGGTGTCCCTCCTCGTTGTCGTCCTTTGATTCGCCTGATCTATGTTTGGTATTTATGCACGTGCTACTAGTAGCCAGGGACTCTGGGCTGTCGTAAATCTTGAGGTGTTCGGGTGGAGCGGGTGCGAACCGATCAGAACTAGGCGTGACGTCAATACCATTTCGTCCCAGGTTCGGACCCTGTGGATATATCCGAGCGAGCGAACAATTGTCGAGTTGCCAAGCATGAAAGAATGGATCAATAGATATACGAAACGAATTACTAGTAGAAAAAGAAGTGGCAGTATACCATCGCGGAAGCGAGAAAAGGAGCTGAAGGTGACTTACCCATATTCGCTCTTCCGAGTACACCGGGTCATTTGCGATAGGGTGTCCCAAGTACTGGAGGTGAACCCTTATTTGATGTGCTTAAAATGTATAATGTTATGACAGTGTGAACATGGGAGCAAGGAGCGCCCATCATCAATATATGTAACAAAGAAATGGCTGGACGGACAAGAAGAGCGGGGATCAGTACTCACAGCGACCCGTAAATGGACGGCCTAAGTGACGGAACAATTAGCTCAGTTGAGGATAAGAACGTAAGTGAAACCCACAGCGCAGGACACTGGTATTGGTGTTGGCATCATAGTGTGTCCTGTTAAACACGGTTTTGGCCGGCTGATAGGGATTACCAAGAACAAAAATGAAGAATGCCAAGGAACAATTACCTTTCCTTCTGGATGAACTATATTAAGTCCCATTTGCCTGTCTACGGTAAGTAAGGGTTCTTCACACACAACTTCTTGCCTGGGTGGAGCAAATGTATGTCAATATGTAACACATCCCAGGCTCATGGATGAAACACACTCGGGGAACATGCCCATGCATCGTGCTACATATTCCTTCCTCACGGACCCATTCATGAATTCAGCAGTGAGCGCCCGGGCAAGGCTTGCATTGAGTGGAAGTACCATGAGACCGGAAGTCAGTCTATCCAATCTATTAATCGCTATGCACGGACCGGCATCAGAGACAGATGAGTCGACATCGGACATGAGACGCACTGTAAACTTTTTTAAACCCGAATTCGTATCGAAGCATTTCGACGAGGCTGTGACGGTAATACCTCCCGGATGCGTGTACAGGCTATAATGTCATTTTGAAGTTTTCTTGTCAGACATGGAATGGATTGACATACGATACTGCCAGGTTTGTCGATCACAAGAAAATCGCGTTCTTTGTCGTGTAGGATGATCTTGACAGGTGTGGCTGTGACGGGAGGTTCATGCCGATGAACGACGTTCCTTGATAGATACAATCAATGTGAATGAGGGATTCGCAGTTAATGCGGGTATGTACTCACTCGATTCGGTCGCCGTTCCTGACTATGGTCTCCGGTTTGGCAACCATTCCGTTGATCGTGGTGACGCCAGATTCAAGGGCGTACCTCTATGGATCGTCAACACCAAACTATTGCACCAAGATGACGGGGTACACACATAATATTCCATGCTGCGATCCCTGAACTCTGTGGAAACGATTTCTAATATTTCCCTTCCAAGCCACCGTTCTTTTGCCATTGTCGTGTAGGGATACCAATATGGTGGCATTTTTTTGAGGCCGCCACGCTGGATTGCGGGAACGACGATGATGGAGGGCTCGCGCTGACCGAGAGCTCCTGCCATAGAGGTAGTCAAGAAGTGAGAGAGGACGTGTCGGAACTGGTCGCGCGGGGAGAGCCTGGTGAGAGGCAGCTGCTTGCGGGACTCGAGCTTAAATTTGTGAAGGTTCGCCAGCACGAACTGCCGTTTGGATAGAAACTGAAAACGAACGTGAGTGGATGGACAAGGCGAATAGGACGAGGAGCACCAACGTAGAACAAACGACAAGTTCTGTTGCAAGCGTGCATAATGGGTGGCTGTGTCAGGAGGGGGTCGATCCCACACTCGCCTGCGGGGTGCCGCTGTCGCCCGAGGCCAGGACGGTGACGGGCAATGGCTATTCGGGCGATGTAACACCGCTCGTCCAGCCCCAATCAAACTACCCATCCTGTACTCGCCATGACAATCGCTTCCGCGTTCCTGGCTGTTTGTGGTCGAAGATGATTGCGTGTGCATGTGCCGCACCAGTCCTGGGGTCCATTGACAAGATACCACTGGGCGTGTTATGATCGCGGGAACGATCGAAACTTGTTTTCAGTTGTGGTTTGTCCCGAGGTACGCCATTTTTATTTATGCCCTCGGAACGGAAAGATGATGACCTGGCCACGTACGGTAACATATATGGTTTAGGGGGGCCAGCTCCTGTGCCACCGTCACGGTAGCAGCTCAGTCCTAGCCCGGTAAGCACTAGCCCCTTATGCCTGTGCTTATAGTCGACAATAATGTCGTGAAGATCATGTCAGGACTACTGTGGCGCGATGCGAGAACGGCGATTCAATCTTTCCAGACTAGTGTCAATAGGCTATCGTAAGTCCTCACGAGCGATCTGTACGCATTTGGCATGCACTCCTTGTGCTCATCTTCCACTGACGGCCTCATTATTTGAATAACGTGACAGATTGTTCATATTCCATTTCTCCTCGGCGAATCTGGAACGCTTGTGCTGGTCGGTGGTCCCCGGACGCATCTACAGCCACTGATGCATGATGACATGACCGCGACGCTGTTCAGAGTATGTATGCGCGGACGGACGTGGCTCAATCGGTGTTCTCATTCCCACAAAGATGGTCACCGGTCGCGTTCGCATGGATTGCCCTCGGGATGTTCTGCCGTTTGAGCGGCGTCCCATGCCAGGACCTATAAACGTATGCTATTCCATCCTGTGGACTGACATCTCACTTGTGGTGTCCCTTCCTCCTTTCCACCATGGGGAACAAGTACTCGTGCATGGCTGCTCAAGACGACTGGCACCCTACTGATATCATCGGCCCTCCTCTCCCCGTCTCTCACATCACCTTGAAATCGCATAGATCGCAACCCTATCTCGTCAAATCCGTCTCTTCCAACGACACCCTATACGAAAAGTATCACTCCCGCAGCGATGGCGACTCGAGTGCATATACCTTCACTCTGCCCACCGCACACCCTATCACCTCCACTCCGTTTTCTTCCTCCATCCTCCGCCCATCTCTATCTGCATATATCTCTCAGGCACAATTGAGATCACTCGGGGAACAAGCTGCCCTTGCTTACGCAGCTTTCCTGCGTGCGTACCCGGAATACCAAAACACTTGGATCATAGACACCCTCCGGAGAACCGACTTTACAAGACTCGACCGCGCAGGAGAAACCTATGTCGACTACATGGGTGGCGCTCAACATCCAGAGTGCCTTGTCCGAGTCCACAGTGACTTTCTTACACAAAACATAATGGGTAACACCCATTCAGTCAGCAATAGGTTTGTAAGCCTGCGTTTTCGTAAACCCTATCTAATCTCGGTTTATCCGACGATAGTTCACGTTTGTCCTCGGAATGCGCAGAGGAAGCCAGAAAGACGGTACTTTCATTCTTCCAGGCACCAAAGGGCTATACAGTCATTTTTACACCCAATGCAACCGGTGCGCTCAAGCTTGTCGGAGAAGCATTCCCGTTTCAGCGTGACAGTTCCTTTGTTCTCGGCGCCGATTCCCACAATAGTGTACACGGTATTCGTGAGTTTGCGGCGCGACGAGGCGCCCGAGTAAACTATGTCCCTTCAACACCTACGGGAGGTTTCGACTTGTCGGTCGCCAAGGTAAGACAGGCACGCGACCCCATCTCACCTGCATGTATGCGCCGTTCCTTACTGACCCTGGTTACATGTAGGATGTCCTGCGCAGTAATCGACCTGAATCTTCGTCCACGTCATCACTCTTTGCACTGACGGGCCAGTCTAACATTTCGAACACCAAAAATCCGCTCTCGATCCTCTCTTATGCATCGTCCCTCGGTTACAGCACTCTGATGGATGCCGCTGCTTTGGCACCCACGTCTATAATTTCGCTAACGGAAACACCTGTGGACGCAATGGCTGTCAGTTTCTACAAAATGTTTGGATATCCTACTGGCGTGGGAGCGCTAATCGTCAAAGAAAGTTTTCTGGCTCTGCTGGAGCGTCCGTGGTTTGCTGGGGGCACAGTGAATGTGGTACAAGTCCCGGGGACGCTAGTAACCAGGGCAGTTAAGCTGCATGAACAGTTTGAGGTACCGACCTTTCAAACGATATAGCTCTCAAAATCTGATTGTATGCGCAGGATGGAACGATGAACTACTTGACACTATCGGCAGTGACTGATGGACTACGATTTTTGTCCGCCTACCTCCCTTTCTTACCGCTCCGGCTGTCATGCTTAATGCACTTCCTAACATCATCCATGGGGGAGATGCGGCATGCTGCCAACGGGGCCCCTGTCGTCAAAATCCTTTCCAAGCTGCCTTCTCGCCGCGTAACATCGATCGGGGAACAGTCTGACGCCGGTTCGACTGTTGCGTTTGTCGTGCTCTCCGTGAGTCAGTCGTGGTGCCCCCACGATATACGACTCATATCATTGTTCGCAGCCCACCGGGGAGATGCTCCCAAATTCGTTCATCGAGCATGCAGCGACGATGCAAAACATCTCGTTGCGCACGGGTTGCATGTGCAACCCAGGCGGTGCCTCGGCACTCCTCGGTATCCAACGGGTCATGGAGAACCTGTGCGACGGAACGACGCTGAAGGACGTCGAGCAGCGTGTCGGGCGCGAGCTTGGCGTCGTCCGAGTGAGCATCGGGCTCGGGAGTGACTGGGGGGATGTATGGCATGTGATCCAATTTTTGGAGGGGTTCGGAGACGAGCAGCGACGGATGGCATGGTGGGATGCCTGGACACAGGTACCGATCGGGCTGGCGATGTGAGCTGGGTCCACACCCTAGCCTGTACTTTGTTTTCTCCTGACCTGCGACATGGACGCGATTGGGGCTTGCGACTGCCATGGTGACGACCCTGGCGGTACTACATCATACCGTATATACCTTTTTTTTCCCTCTCGGAGGCCGCGTTTTCTCTACCATATCTTTCGTCTAGAACCCCATCTACGTTATCTAGAGCAGTAGTACAACGTTTCGTTCATTGGTTATCGACTTGCGAAAGGCACTGCAAGAACTTGACATGGCAAACGCGCGAATGGGTCGATCGAACTCGGTTGCCACGACACTCTCGAATGCGTCACATCCATCGACGTACGTACGGATTGCCTCGCCTCGGTAACTTCATAGCGAACTCGGTCGCCACGACGCCTGAATATGTCGGGTCGCATGCAGCTTTCTGGGCCAACAATGCGCAGTACGTGTGGGTGCCGAGAAAGCACAGTTTCGACATAGGGGAACTTCACTAATGTCCCGCAACGGGTAGGGCTGACCGCGACGGTGACGCGGGCTTCTGACGCAACGGCGAACAGCCCTCGCGCTCTATAATGTGTGTACCTATCACACGACACGACACGACAAGGATCACAACACTAAAAATAACCCAGGTGTCCCCAGTACATACTATACGGCGATAGCGGGGCGACGTCAACATCAGGCCCCTCACCGTCGCTCGGCGTCGTTTGTTATCGTCATCGGAAGAGGCCCGTGCTGAGGGGCGGTAGCTTGAACGGCGGTAGTGTGAACTGTCCGGCGACAAGTGGGGGGTGTAAGACCTCCCAGAGGTCCCCCCTACAGTCACCCACGTGATCACAACACATTGGCGTCGGCGTCTCCGGCGCGTACTCGGACGGACTCGGGAACGCCGCGGGGAAAGAGGGCAGTCGGAAGGTGAGGGCGAGGCCGTCGTCTGGGGGACGGACTGCAGCGGCACCGTACGGGTGTGCAAAGGGGTCGTCAGGCGGCGTTTTTTTCGAGTGAGATTTGACGAGGGGTACGTGAGCAGGCTGGTTCATCGAGGCGTTGACCTGGCCAAACGGCACCCTGGACGGCCGTCGGGACGACGGGGGTAGTGGTTTTGCATTCTTAGCATCGACGGATGTGACAACGATCATCGGGACGAGGTTCTGGTGGTCAAGTAAGGACGTCGGCTTCTGTGCCTCTTTGCCGGAGATCGTGTGAAGTAGACGAGAGGTGGAGGTCTGTGACAGGGGCACGTCTAGGCACAGGTCCATTAGGGCGTCACGTGAGGAGTATGGGGCATCGACCGGTACGCGATCCGGGCTGGAATCTCCTAGACTCAGTTGGCGTAGATGTTGTTCTAGTCGGTCGACCAGATAGTCCTTCGTGGACATTGAACGCAGACGAAACACCGAAGGAGATGTGGGGAGTGGTGAAACAGGGCGTGATGAGAAACGGCGTCCCCTTGCTACATCAGGGGAAGTGCCTTGAAGAAGCGCCGGGCCGGATCTTGAGGTGCTCATTCCAGATGGGCAGTCCTCCTCTGTGCCCAAGATGCTAACAACATCAGAACGACAGCGAAAAGGCGGTTCTGTTGCAGGATCAGATAACGGGGGTTGTACAAGTGAAGAGTCAAAGTCAGTAGGGGGCAGAGGAAAGCTTCGTGAATGAGTTGAAGATCGTCGAGAAACGTTCCTGCGTAATCTCCGGCATCGTAAGGACTTGAGTATGTCTGTCAGTTTGACATGCGAAACGTCACAAAAACGATGACGGCCAGCCAGCTTAGGCGCATGAGGATCGCGAGGCATGGTTTTAGTTTTTCTGAAACGGAAAGAAGGCGAATGTGGCATTTCTATGGAGAAATGTTTGGAGGAGTTGTGAGAGACCCGCGTGTGCATGGACAAGGCAGGCTCGATTCTAAACCAGACGGAGATCAGGCATCGTGATGACCACATCGAAATAAATCCGGCCTGGAACCGAAGCCCAGTTCGGTAGTGCGTCAGACGCGGGTTGCATACCACAGGAGACCGATGCTTGATCTACACAATAGGTGAGTACGCTAGTATTTAGGACGCAGATTGTTTCAGCTTCGGTTTCACGTGTTTGCAAAGCATTTCATGTCGAATCTCCTTGATCCCCTGGGAAGGGGGCACATTGTCAGTGACAGGAATTCATGCTGCCCGTCCAAAGCTATAAGCAAATAACCCAAGATAAATCAGCACACTTACCAACGCCTGCTCATTAGCTTCCAAAATTCACCTTTGTTGCCCCTGCCACGTTAAGGAACACGCCAGTATCATGGTAGTAAGATATGTGGCGTGTGAAACGCATTTGGTTGTTAAGCTTTCTGAACGCGAGGAGCCAAACTGCCATCATTACACGCAACGATGAAGACATCTGTAAGCAACTTAGCAAGTGTCCATGGAAATCGCTTGATCGTGAATCATGTTGTCCTTGGACTAGTCAGCAGTCAATCCTTCATTCGTGCGGAGACTCGGAGTTACACTGGCATCCGACCAGCTGGCAACTGCCAGTCAGCCTTAAAGCGTATGGTGACACGAACCCTTCGCGGAGTCTAGTCCTTTGAAGGCTGCGATCATTTTGGCGCTGGTTGTCACACACAGGATGGCTCGTGCACAACTGAACAGCCGAGTCGTGCGACATGGCCTCACCAGAATCGCCATACACGATGCCAAGCTGGAACCCTTCTGGCAGTCTGCAGACTTCTAGGTGCATATAGTTTGAATGAGGTGTTTATCATTTGAACAGCCCATGGTGCAGGCATGGCTTCGAGTTCCTTGGGCATGAAACAGCTAAGTATCTTTTTTTTTTGTTGAATCTCCCTTTTGGGGCAACTAGGTATGACTCGAAAGACGACGGCCTACTCAAACAAACCGCAGTAATTAAAAACCCACCGTACGTCTGTAAGCACATGAATACAAAGCACGCCCGAATTTGGTCGTCGTAAAAATCAAGGGTACGAAGATTTGTCCGTGTTGCCCATGTCCTGACATGGGGGCAGGGGCTGAAACTGAAGCACCGACACTTCACATGGCGACTACTACCATCGCATCTGAGGCCGGCAAACTTGAACCGCCTCAAAGCGGCGTTCCTCTTGGCAGTTTACTTTGACAAACCTTGGGAAAAAAAAAAGACAGTCAGTGTGGTGCTGTTGATTGCTGTAGCAGAACTCGTATCGGCGATTGTCGATGGCTGTTACATCCCAAGCGTGTGCCTTTGTGTCAGTTTCTCGGATCACATAGCCTCGGGACATTAAAAGGATTTACTATCGCCGCGTGCCCTCATATCATAGCTCTTCCGCTTGGATCATGAGCAACAAGCTCTTTCGTAGATCTTACCAAGACAATCGGCGACATGGTAAAATCATCAGTCCCCCCCTTCCCGTCACGCGCACTGCTCTGAAATCCTACGAGTCACAAACATTCATTCAATCTTTGGTTTCAACAAACGAGACTCTTCACGAGAAGGATCGTTCACGCAGTGATGAGGGTCTCCGCTCGTCTCCTTCCCCACCCACAACACTCCCCTTTGCGTCGCCTATCCATCTACCTTCTGCTAGCCTCCGCCCATGTTTGTCTTCTTATATTTCACAGACACAAACAAGATCAATGGATAAACGAGCTGCACTTTTCTATGCAGCATTCCTACGATCATACCCAGAATATCACAATACCTGGATCATAGACACCCTCCGGCGAACCGATTTTGCGAGACTCGATCAAGCAGGGGAAACTTATGTCGACTACATGGGTGGCTCACAACATCCCGATTGCCTCGTCCGTGCCCACAGCGCTTTTCTTACACAGAACGTCATGGGAAATACTCATTCAGTTAGTAATAGGTAAAATCATGCGTTGAATGTTGAACCTCGGTCCTGATCCAATCTCATTCAAATCCTCACTAGCTCAAGATTGTCTTCGGAATGCGCGGACGAAGCTAGGAACGTGGTACTTTCATTCTTCCGAGCACCAAAGGGCTATACCGTCATATTTACACCTAATGCGACGGGCGCTCTCAAGCTTGTCGGAGAAGCCTTTCCCTTTCGAAAAAGCAGTACCTTTGTTCTTGGCGCCGATTCCCATAATAGCGTACACGGTATTCGTGAATATGCAACACGACGAGGGGCCGAGATACAATATATCCCTTCAACACCTACCGGAGGTTTCGATTTATCCGTTGCCAAGGTAAGCGAGGTGCCCGGTTTCATCTCAACAGCATATACGTGTCACCCCTCGCTGAACCCGGCTGTATGCAGGACATTCTTCATGGTGGCCGCCCAGAATCGCCATACACGCCTTCACTCTTCGCACTCACGGGTCAATCCAACATTTCGAACACCAAAAATCCGCTCTCGATCCTCTCCTACGCGTCATCCCTCGGATATAGCACACTGATGGATGCCGCCGCCTTAGCACCTACGTCTATAATTTCGCTGTCTGAAACACCCGTGGATGCAATGGCTATCAGTTTTTATAAGATGTTTGGATATCCTACTGGCGTGGGAGCGCTGATTGCCAAAGAAAGTTTTCTGGCTTTGTTGGAGCGGCCGTGGTTTGCTGGGGGTACGGTAGATGTGGTACAAGTCCCTGGGGGGTTGGTGACCAAGGCAGCGAAGCCGCACGAACAGTTTGAGGTATCGATCTTTCTCTTTTTCGAGATATATGAGTTGAGATAGCTGACTGCGTGCGCAGGATGGAACGATGAACTATTTGACACTATCGACAATAACTGATGGATTACGATTTCTGTCTGCATACCTCCCCTTCCTTCCCCTCCGATTATCGTGCCTGATGCATTTCCTAACGTCGTCGATGACCGAGATGCGGCATGATACCAATGGCATGCCGGTAATAAAAATACTCTCAAAGTTACCCTCTCGGCGCCTGAAATCGGTGGGTGAGCAGGCAGACTTCGGGTCGACAGTGTCCTTCATCATTCGTGCGGTAAGTTGTTTGTGTAGCACTTGATCGGAGAGAATGCTGATGTCGTCTCCGATAGCCCACCGGGGAAATGCTCCCAAACTCATTTATCGAGCACGTGGCTACGATGCACAATATCTCTTTGCGTACAGGCTGCATGTGTAATCCGGGTGGTGCTTCAGCGATGCTTGGCATCCAGAGGATCATGGATAGCTTGTGCGATGGAGCAACGCTGAGGGATGTGGAGCAACGCGTGGGGCGTGAGGTAGGTGTCGTCCGAGTGAGCCTTGGGCTCGGGAGTGATTGGGGGGATGTATGGCGCGTGATTTGGTTCCTGGAGGGGTTCGGGGACGAGCAGCGGCGAATGGCATGGTGGGACGCGTGGGGGGCTCAGGTGCAGAGGGGACATGGCGATGTGATTCGCTCTGAGACGAGGTGACCGACTGCATTCAGTGTATACTCCCCACATTGTAAGTACATTTCCAGGATGGTATGACGGCCCAATGTACACCGACACTACATTGGCTTTACTTCCTTGCAAGATGGTGCGTACGACAGACAGGTCGTCGATGGTCATCGCCTGTAGGCATACTCTTTCGCTATTTCTGATTAACCCAATAGAACCTACCCGTGCTACTCCTATTGCTGCCAGCAGCCAACGGGTAAGTGTCAACGCCACAGACCCGACATGCACCGTTCAGTTCCCCGCTTAAGCAACCCGCCTTCAACGACGTCGCGGGGCCGCCTCTCGCTTAACGTGTCCAAATCGGACCGGTTATCGATCGTAGTCGAGACCCGAGGGACAAGGGGCGTGTCGTGTCGCCATTGTCGCTGTTGGCCGTCCCGTCGTCTTGCTTTGGGAGCTACGCGACGACAATAACGCGCACATGGTGAATGCGCGGCGATAGTCGAGACGGCCTGAGGGACAGTGCGTCGTATCTGTCGCTGCCATCACGCAGTGGGGCATGCATAGCCAACCCCACTAGCCATGTTGTGTGGTCACTGGTTTCTCAGGTCGTTTCTGTCGCCATCTTCGTTGCGTCGCTGTGCAGTTGTGGCACCTGGGTGGTATTGGCCATGGGTCGACCCATGATCACGCCTGGTCACGTTGTAGCCAGCTCGGTCGGTCGGGCGTGGTGGAGACGTACCGGGCAGTCCGACTGTGCCAAGTGAGGAGGACATGTGTTGTGTGACACACCCGAGCACGTGGCCACGGTGTATATTCGTGAGTCACAACGAGGACGACAGCGGCGAGGGGGCACAGCTACCACCACGGCAGGACAACCGTAATTGTCCACCGCACTACCACTCCCGTTACCAGGAAAAGAGACGACGATGTTGCGAATGCCATGGCGCAACGACGGCAACAATGATGGTGAAGGAAGGGAGCTACAGAACAACGCAAAGTTGTTGCGCAGGAGGTGGAGGGCATGCTCCAGAAGGAGCTCAGGGATCGTATATTCACTAATTCAAATATCGCGCACAATGGTATACCATTATCGCGCAGTACTACACTCAAAGTCCCACAGGAGTTACCTTATATCGTGCAACATGACGGGATAAAGATTGCAGGATTTTTTTGGTGCTTACCACACCATGGAAAGACCGCTCCAAATGAAACTTATGGAACAAGCACAGGTTTGAACTGGCGGCGTGAATTGAACTTGGATTATCAGTGGCAGTCAAGTCGCAGTTCAATTGGTCAAACATTTGAGTTGCTCGCGTCGACATCGAGCGGCGCTCATGCCAAATAACGGGAATGCTTCCGCATCTCACTCAGTGCGCAGCAGATGCAAGAAAATCGATCAACTTTCTGTCTGGACTAGTGTCCAGTTCGCCCTATTGGCCCTTTAGCCCGTTCATGTCGTGGCTCCCAAACCCGAACATGGCCGATGTTCGGGATTCAGTAAACCTGTGCACACGCTTTACACCAGTGCTGCTAGCAAGCAGGGATGTCCCTCGGACTCACGCGTCCACATAGGTACGTACCTTCACGGCGTCATTTCCATGGTGAGTTCAAACGAGGCATTCCACCCTCAAGCCTCCCATGGGTAGGTCCCTAGGAGGAAAATTCCAGATCAACTGCCGAACTGAGAGGATTTGCAGCGGCAGTCGGTTGGGTAGAACAAGTCGATGGATAACCCGCTGCCAGGCGCCTATCTCGTTTCCTATCCTCTGCCATACCCACTATGACGGAGCATCAGAGATTTATCCACGATTTCAACTACGTGTAGATTGAAAGACGAACGCGACGACCACATGTGCTGTGATTCCGTACGGAACTCCCCAATCTGTTTCTCTCCACGAGCACTTGTACGATAAACTCTCCGAGATGCTCGAGGTACTCCACTTATGGTTGTGACCAGACGAGAAGGCAATTGATTTACTCGATCCAGTGTGGTGCGTGGCGACGGCGACGTGTGTGATATTTAGATCAGCACCATCCCTTTCAGTACGAGGCACAGGAACACGGCGCTTACTATCTCCTCATCATTCTATTCCCAATTGTTGACAATTTCTTCGGTAGCGAATGTATCCACACGGAACGTGACTGACCAATGCGAGGGAGGCGTGACACTCCACTATGGTATTATATATGTGGTTACTCAGTCGGCGGTAACGCTTATTCGTGTCTTAATCACCTCCAGAATCTACGCTGTCTTGATGACACCATTCTATATATGAGTATTTTTTTCGGCTCGTCAAGAACCCTGTATGCAGGACATATAAATGCATGTTTTCCTGTCAGGCCGACAGCACCACAATGCCGTCTTCCCTCCTAGCCATGGGCAACTCCTACTCCTGTTCAGATGATCGATGCCAAACTAACTCGGTTGTTTCCTCACTCCTCTCTCGCATTACCTCAAAGTCACACCGATCGCTCTCTCCCCTCATCAGAGCTTCCTCGAGTTACGAGAAGGATCCCCGCTCTCATGTCTCACAACCTCCCCTTTCGCGCGCAGTTATCTCCACCCCATCTCCCCTATCCCCGTTCCATCCCTCTCTATCTACATATGTCTCACTGACACAATTGAGGTCGCTCGGGGAGCAGGCTGTTCCCGCTTACGCAGCTTTCTTACGGAGGTACCCAGAATATCATAATACCTGGATCATAGACACTCTCCGGCAAACTGAATTCGCAAGGATGGACCAGGTAGAGGAGACTTATGTCGACTACATGGCTGGTGCGCAGTACCCCGATTGCCTGGTCCGCCTCAATGGTGATTTCCTCTTGCAACACATCATGGGCAACAGCCACTCGATCAACAATAGGTATGTATCCCAGTGTTTTCACAAATCTTATCCAATTCAACTTGTCTCGTCACCAGTTCTCGAGTTTCCTCTGAATGCGCAGACGAAGCTAGGAACGTGGTGCTTTCATTCTTTCAAGCACCAAGGGGTTATACCGTCATCTTTACTCCCAATGCAACGGGTGCGCTCAAGCTCGTCGGAGAAGCATTTCCTTTCCGGAAAGACGGCACATTTGTTCTCGGTGCCGATTCCCACAACAGCGTACACGGTATTCGTGAATTCGCAGCACGGCGAGGAGCCCAAGTAAACTACATTCCTTCATTGCCTACTGGGGGTTTCGATCCGTCAGTCGCCAAGGTAAGATAGCTGATCCCATCTCACCACATCTCACCACAAATATACCAACCCTTTACGTGTAGGATATCCTTCGAAGAAACCGCCCGGATTCTCGCACCACACCGTCACTCTTCGCACTCACAGGACAATCTAACATTTCAAACACCAAAAATCCGCTCTCCATCCTCCATTATGCATCGTCCCTTGGATACAGCACGCTGATGGATGCCGCTGCATTGGCACCTACCTCCATGATTTCGTTGACAGAAACACCGGTGGACGCGATGGCCGTCAGTTTCTACAAGATGTTCGGGTATCCCACTGGTGTGGGGGCCTTGATAATAAAAGAAAGTTTTCTGGGTACACTCAAACGACCGTGGTTTTCCGGAGGTACGGTGGATGTGGTACAGGTCCCTGGAATGCTGGTGACGAGGGCAGCGAAGCTGCATGAACAATTTGAGGTTTAACATTTCAACAGACATTTTTTGAAATAGCTGACTGTGGACAGGACGGAACGACGAACTACCTGGCACTATCGGCGGTGACCGACGGACTACGATTTCTTTCCGCTTATCTCCCTTTTCTTCCCCTCCGGTTGTCCTGTTTGATGCATTTTATAACGTCGTCGCTGGCAGAGATACGACACGATACCAATGGGATGCCGGTCATAAAAATTCTTTCCAGATTACCCTCTCGTCATTTGAGATTAATTGGTGAGCAGTCCGACACGGGGTCGACTGTATCCTTCATTGTACTTTCCGTGAGTACCTTTGTGCGCCGCTCGCACCAACCCATTTATATCATACCTCCAGCCAACGGGCGAGATGCTCCCAAACTCGTTCGTCGATCATGTCGCCATGACACACAGTATTTCGCTTCGCACGGGGTGCATGTGCAACCCAGGCGGTGCGTCGGCAATGCTTGGGATCCAGCATGTCATGGAAAGCCTCGGCGCCGGGGAGACGCTGAACGGAGTCGAAGAACGCCTCGGACGCGAGCTGGGCGTCGTTCGCGTGAGTCTGGGGCTCGCAAGCGACTGGGGAGATGTGTGGCGCGTGATCCAGGTTTTCCAGGGATTCGGGGTGGAGCAACAGCGAGTGGCATGGTGGGATGCCTGGAAGTTGTCAGCGGACGATCGCAGACAGGCAGCATGAAAGACGATTCCTCTTTATTTTTCCCCGACATCATGTAAATTCACAAACACCTTCATGAGATGCACTGCGAGGTTACACATACTACGCATTTAGGTTGTACATGTGAGATTGGATAATTTGAGCGTGCGTGATGTCTATCAGGTCAAGACTCAGTCGCGCGCGTTGTGCAACAGACTGAGGTGTTCGTCTACGGTACGAGTCTCTTATATACGAAGAGAAATGTATTAGGTATAAAAGGAGAAAAGAAAAGGAGCGCGCGCTCATCGTATGGACGAGCACAGGGATAGGACGAAATGAAAGTACGCGAGTATGTACCTATGGTCCGGGAATGCAGACCGTTGTTCGTTCGGCCCGGTCATGTTCCGGATGCGTGCGCGCTTGCATATTCCAACAGTACAACACGTTCGCTAGTTCTGCATTGTCTCGCGTCCATAACAGTATGCCAATGAAAACATCCACGTCAAAGGCACGAGCCACCTTGTCAACGGTCTACCTCCCTTCGGCAGCCTCAGAGTCTCGGTCAGCATCAGCGAACCGAGCAAAAAATAGTGACACCGTGTGATGCCAAGGCTCCAACTTGGATAGACCCAGTGGCAGCGGACCGGCTCTAGCTCTAGCCAGACATATCACGAGTCCTCTCGCGTCCGGGCGTGCGATATGCTTAGCCCTAGCAAAGGCCGACCACATCTAGCGAGTGCGGGTGAGGTCTAAACTTACAACATACCCAGGCCGAATCGTAACCCAACTGGTTGATTGGTTGGCGACATACCAAGGCCTGACGCAACTGGTGGAGTGATGCGATGCACTGAGGCCCGACGCGACCAGCGACCAGACCGTGACTGATTGACTAATGCATTTTGTAAAGGGTTATGTACAATGATGCCAACAGATAACACACCATCATGATTCATTCAAGTGTCAGCATAACCTGGCAGGAGCAGGTGCATTACGAGAGATGGGCTTGTAAGAATAACTGGGGTTCAGATCAAGCAATTAAACCCTGCTTAGCGAAACGTCGTCGTATGCCATGAAGCGCACAGGCTTGAACACGAGTAGTCTCCAAGCGTATGTTCAAAATGCTCTTACCCATCACCTTTACCATTTCCCCTATCTTCTACGCATTCCTCAAGTTCACTCACAAGAATCCGCAGATACTTCACCGCGTCTGGTTTTCCAACCGAAGTACCCAGTTTATTTTTGCGGTGCTACAACGGCTTGCAGTATGCACTAAACCCATGTGCCCTTTTCTCCGGATGCTACTGATTATAAACCAGCATCGCTAAGACGACTCACTAACGAGCTTGTCTGCAACGCGATGAATCATCCTTTCCGGGAGCACCTTCCCAAAGGACACTTATAGAGCTGTGAACAAAAAGTATCCCACGTCATCTCTCCAGGAGGTTACCTTCGCTTTGGCAGACCTACGCAGCTGACAAGAATGCGATTGCTGAGGTCTGCCACTGGGGGGATGTTTGCAGTAAGAGGGCTCTCCGGTCGCGGCCCGGCCTTGAACCAAGGACCATGATAACCTGTTTTCCCACGAGCCCAGTCCCCAGAGGCTCCGCTGTTACTCATCATTCTGCGGGGGTTGCACAGGAATGTCTTCAACATCAACTTTTTTTCGCTTGCATTCTCTCTAGGCGATACAGAAAGCTTTGCGCAGGTCCGCGTAGAGGTCGACTCAGCGGTGGTGAAATGTAGTAACTTGGAAGCGATCTTTCAAACTGGTCTCGACGTGCTGGACGATCGATCCAGGCTTCTGGTTACTGACGCGCAAAGAAAGACGGTTCTCCCCCTACGAAACCCAGGTGGTTTTGATCATACTATTCTATATGTTCGACTTGAGTCCGCAGAGGGCAGTTCGGCGGGGTTGGGAAAGTTGCACTGGAGACATACTGGAACGATGTACTCAGAGTGGCTTGCTGTTGAGTGGCGTAGATGATTCTGGGCGAAGACGAGGCTGTGACTCTGGCCCAGTGAGCACAGCATGGTGGAATCGTAAGGCGATCACCGTGGGGCTGCCCAGGTATGCATCCTGTTCAAGGTCGGTTCCTTCGCTCCTTTTCTCCTGTCTCGTAGTATCACCTCAATTCGCTTCCTGACAGGCTGACTACATATTTTCTCGTGTCATCACGATGTTCACGACCATTGTCCTTGGAATGCGTGGATGCGGCGAGCAAGATCGTACTCTTATTCTTCTGGGAACCCGACAAACGGTCATACCGTGATCTTGACAGCAAACACGGCGGATGTACTCGCGTTTGCCAGTGAGTTGGAAGAAGTATTCCCGTCTCAACATGGCGGTTCCTTTGTTTTCAACGGCGGGCGGTATTCGGGAGTTCGTGGTACCACTAGACGTGTGATACATGCCTTCAACGCCTTTCCCTAGCGGAGGTTTCGAGCCGTCGGTCGCCAAGGCAAGACAGGCACCCGGTCGCATCCACCTGCGTGCATGCGCCGTTCCTCACCGACCCGGACCCCGGGCTTATGCCTTCCGAGTAACCGACCGGAATCACCCTACACTGCATTGCTCTTCGCGTTCACAGGTCAAAAATCCTGCGTTTTGCATCATCCCTCACATGGCATTCTGATGGATGACGCCGCTTCGGAACCCACGTCTATCATTTCAGAAACTCCTGCTGGCGCAATAGCCATCAGTTTTTACAAGATGCTCGGCTATTCCATCGGTGTCCCCGAGACGCTGGTAACCAAGAAAGTGAATCTGCACGCGGTAGGTATTGACCTGACAGGGGTGTATAACCATGTAGTATTATTCCTCGTCGAATATCATTACACTGTCGGGTAAACCAGACGGGCCGGCTTGGATCGCTGATGCAATACTCATTCACTTTTCTTCTAACTCTGCGATCAAAATAGGAAGTATCTGCAGACCTCCGACAGGCTCTAGCCCGCATACGCATACCCAACCGTCACACCCTTTCCACGCGCACATCTCATTCCTCCTCGTCATCTCCCTCGTCATCATCCTCCCCCTCATCCTCGGACACCTCCAAGCCAGCCTCTCTCATCCGCACCTTGTCCCGCCTCCGCTTGGTACTCATCTCGTCGAGCAGCACGAGCAGATCTTCTTGCTCCTTCTCCACGTCCCGCTTCTTTCCCTGTGCATTTTCTAGGGCAGCCTCGAGACTGGCGATCCGCACATTCAGCTCTTCCAGCTGTCAATATCCGTCAGAAAGTCGACATCACAGTAAACAAGACAAGCGAAAGGCAGGGTCGGGATGGGACGCCGTATCAAGAAAAAGGTGATAGCAAACCAGGTTCGGTGAATGTTCAAGCGAAAACGCGAACGCACCTGTGCGGAAGAGCCTGTCGTGAGGTCCTTGAGTTGCACTTGGAGCGCTTCCATCTCGGTCGCTTGCGTACGGATCACGTCGCGCAGCGAGCTGATCAACATGGCAGACTCCGTACTGGGGCCTATAAATCCAGATGGAGGAAAGAGAAACGACATCGTGAGCGAAACGAAATTGCGGGGAACGCAGATAGAAAATGGTACGCACCCGACGTTGAAGACGCCGAAGAAAACAACGCATCCGGATCCGCGCTCAATCCACGCTGTACCGTGTCTGATTTCCCACGTGGTGCACACGTCGGCAGCCCGAGCCAGTCGGTCAAGTATAATCCATCAGTTCATCTCTCTGACCAGAACAACGCAGACCCACATTGATTCGATTTCCAAAAGTCGACAAAGGCCCAATCGAACCATACCTCGCCTTCTTGCACGGCTTGACTCTGGTTAGAAGCGACCCCACCGCCAGCTGGCAGCCACAGCATGACCATCGACTCGGGGGTGACCGATTTGAATCGGTCGTCGTCACGAAAACGTGACATTCGATCAACTAGTGCATCGGCCCCGAGCCGAGAAATGATTGGATAGATCGTCGATCTGAAAGAGACCAGTGTGAGCGTGGGGCAGCTCTCCAGAGAAACAACGGATGATCACCAACCGTGTGACCTCTCCAGGTTCGCGATTGAACTGGTAGCATACACCAAGAAGGAACGCACAGAGCCCAGGAACGAGACTTGCATTTTCCATGGTTTGATTGATAGGATCTACGAGCTTCGAGGTGAAACATCATTTGAGGAACAATCATGGAGGAATCCACGCATACTTACCACACCCAGTCCGCCAGCTTCAAGAAATTCTTTGACAGCTTTGGGCTCCTCCCAGAGCCATTGTGATAGCAAAGAAAGGTATCCCACAATCAACCGCTCCCATTCTCTCACTTCCTTCTCGTCCGCGGCGTCGACCCGAGACTTGGACAAGAAAGACAAGGAAAGATTTTCGGTAAAAAGCGGAATAAGGCTTTGCGGCGCGTCATCATCCTCTGGTTCCGGAATACTGGGCGGCGGAGGTGTGCCGTCGGCCGGTATGAAAAACTGACCTTGACTGGGTGTAGATGATGAAAGAATAGGTGAGGGCTTGATGGATCGTGCGAGCGTCTTGCAACGTGGAGAGGATGCCAGTAAATGCGCAAAAAGGAGGGTGGCAAAGTGGGTAGTCGTGACGTTCATGACATTGAGTGGCGAGGTGGGCGGGAGACACAAGGCATGGAGCAGCGGAGAAACCATCGAATTTGGTGTCGGGGCTGCAACAATGATCAGCGGGATAGACTTGCAAGATGTGTCGGAATGCAAGCACACCTTCCGCAGGTAGCATGCCTTGGATGATTGCTTGCTTGACTTTCTCATCGCGGACAAAATTCTTGGAGTATTCTGAATTGACGATGGGGAGAGCGACCAGGAGGACTTACGTCGAAGACACTGAGAGCAGCGCCACGTAGCTCAAGGGCATCCTTCGATCGTCGGTCACCGTACAAGCCATTGTACTCCCCATGCAAGGCCAGCTCTACGAGCACGTCGAGCGCAGATGCAGACTCTAACCTATCCCACTCTTCACCATTTGTCTCAGGAACGGGTACGTAGGGTGTTAAAACAACCTCAGACAAAGGAAACGAAAGATTATTGGGGAGTAAGCGCAGAGCCTAGCGGGCATGAGATCAGACAATGTGACCAAATATGTGATTACCTGGGTCTTCAGGGAAGTAGGTGCATTCGAGGCAAGTGCGAGCTCGATGAAACACCGCACGTACAGCGCCATTTCTTGGCTCTAAAAGTATGATCAACATCATAAAAAGATAGAAGAAAAGCAAGGTGCTGACGCTGCTTCCTTTGGAACCAACAAGCATACCCATAATGCCAACAACGAGAGACACATTCGCGGTCTTCTGTTGATCCCAAAACTGTAATGCAAACTCTTGGGGAGGAGGATCCTGTAGCTGAAGATTCGGAGGAAAGAGTAAAAGGGAGCACAGAAGGGTTGGTAGGGAGGTTTCGCGGAAGTAACTCTGTACTACTTAGTATCTCATGTGAATAGAAAAAGGCGGAAAACCAACCTGGTTGGAGGCATTGAAACGCAACAAGCTATCTGCACATTGGAGTGCATCATGTGTGATGACACCTCCTTCGACGCCGCCTTCCTGAGTGACGATATTGAAGAGTTTCTCGAAAGCCCCCTCGAATGCGAGGACTTTTTGGATGTCGGGACTCTGCGAAACCAATAGTTGTATCATGGCTATACTTTCTAGGGGTGTGCTCGTCAGCATGAAGAAGAAGATAGCCCAGGGGCCATGGCTCCACCATTTCGTATGATTTCACGCTTGTCTTCCAAGACCGATATGATGCTGGGGGCGCCATTGGATGCCTTGAGAAAGTAGCCTTGGACCACCGAACCCCTGTTTTGCAGCAGGGTTTCCAACAGTTGGAGGTTGGCGAAGCGAACGTAAAAGGCAGAGTCGGCAAGAAGGGCGAATAGCGCATGAGTGGCTTGTTCGTTGGCGAGAAAGTGGTCAGTATGTTTGAGAGCCAATTCCTTTGACGAATCGTCGACCTCGCAAAGATGGCAGAGGGTTTCGAGGACGGCCCTACCAATGTCCGCATCGATTTCCGCGTCATTGTGCAAGACTTGTATGAGGCCGGGCAAGGCCCTCTCGCCGACTTCTGCTTTGCAATCTCGGGTGAGGCCCTTGAGGGATAAGACGGCTGCGCGTCTATCGGCAAGGAGCGTCGAGGGAGAAAGCCTGTCGCTGAGTTTCGCGATCGTGTCCGTTGGCGACTGCGGTGCGCCGGTCGGCCCTCGAAGGGCAATGTACGTTTGGGAAAGGAAGTCCATGCGATTCCTGGCAATAGCTACTACGTAGCAAGGGGTGATTAGTCGCCGTGCAAGACGACGAATGTGGAAAACGACAATGTATCGGTTATTGAACGTACTTAGTCAATAACTTTTGTTCTCAGACGACCATCCCAAAGACTATTAGCCGCGCACAACACACGATATCGGACATTCATGCTTCACGCAAGAGTTGCTTGTTCTCCAACTCCCTTTCATACCGTCTGTTATACACAACTATGGTCATCTCGCCTTGAACTCCGCAGCTTGTTCTATCTCATCGAGCACGCGAAGGATTTCTTGGTCGTGCTGCACGCCCTCTTCATGGAGTCTGCTCGCACTATTCATTGACCAGGATCGATTGATTATTGGCTCTTGCTTGCATACACTCCCAGTTCAGTCGACACGTGCTGGTTGGTCGGTCCTGCTTTGGGGTTGTTATTCGCTTCTTGGTTTGGAGCGATATGAATGGATCACGACCGTCGTACCAGCATCTCAACATTCCTTGTCTTGGTCGTAGCTCAATTTGAAGTACTACTAAAATACGTCTCACAGCTCCCAACCACCCCAATTTCCGTGGTACTCTTCGAACGGCAAACGTAAGGCCACCTACTGATGGGTTGGCATGGATATTGGATTTTGGTAACCATTTTCGATAGGCGAAGGTCATGAACGAGAAAAGATGCTGGTCGATATTTTTGGGGCAGCGGCTGGGGAGCAAGAATCAATATGCGGCCCAGGCTGTGACCCAGTTTTCGGACTTTCTACCCAATTCATCGTTCCTCGCACAACACATTTTTCATATAGGACGGCTCCCAGGTGAGATCCTCGATGAGATGCGTCACGTGCGTGTGGGTCATTACTAGCACAGGAAAGGGAGGATGGGACAACCTCAGCTGGCTTGGTGAGCAACGCTTCTTGTCGCTCGACAACGTTGTTGATTGAGACCACTAGTTATTGCTAGCATGCACAGAGCAAAAAAAAACACGTTGGTCGAAAGGGGATGGTTACATGGTCTCCTAGCTGTGCCCGATGATCGTGCGCATGGGACACGTTTGTGTGGTGTTGCACAAACCCAGTCTAGGCTCTATCCGAACATGAATATGAATGACCGCTTTCGTTGTATTGCACAGCATGTACTGGTAATGCGGCAGTGGTATAGCGTGTTACTTTGTATCGAATGCTCAGCGGCCGATAAGCTAATACGTATCAGCGGTCCAGCACATGACCAATGTACTTTCCAATACAGTGGTGACGGTAACGATATTGAAATTATTATGATAGCCCTATGAGCTGCTATGAATAGAATGGAGACCAACAAGTGCGAGCGCGCTGTTTGTCTCGTGAAACAACGAAACTTACGGTATCCCGTGTACCCTCGTGTCCGATGCTGCGGGTTATATCACTTTACAGATCCAGTGAAAGGAATGGTACATCGACACCACAGGCTGAATAACGTTATTATTTTGACAACTTTTCAATGGGCTGGCGAGAGCTCTGATTGGGCGATGGAGGTTTTTAGCGACGCTATACCTAAAACATCCCGGGCAGTCCAGGACTCGGCTGCGTTTGCAGATGCCTGTGCCGATTGCTGCGCACAATCGGTAAGCATGGCACCACATGTATCTTATCGCTTACCATTGTGGATACGTTCCCGGACCCAGTGAAGGGCGGAAGACATACACGAGTTCAACCCTGACCGTTGGTAGGCTATGAAAGCATTTGCTCAAATGCCCCTACTTGCGGGCCATGCTTGGGAACGACCCACTCCAACCCCCCCCCCCCCCCCCCCCCCCCCCCCCTCGCCCCCCCCCCCCGCCCCCGGGGGGGGGTGCGGCTGTCGGGGGGTGCTGTGGGGGTGAAACGGA